>JAQIYB010000236.1:0-13697 GCA_034699325.1 Oribatida sp. Gr-Ori-00743 | reverse complement strand
TACTCAATTTTGAATTCCTTCTTTCAAAGCACAACTATTCTTCTCAATTTTAAGTGACCACTGCGGGAATAAGAATGACGCAGATAAAACTTAGATTTCTATAATGCTCTTGGTATACCCTTCAAAATTGTACCAAAAATATAATGATATTCGATTTCCCATAAGCCTATTTCCCTTGTTAGCAATAATGCGAGTCTTGCATATATTTTAAATAAATTCTTATAATTATCTGAGATTTGTGTCGCAATCATTAGAAATATTATCAAAACTAATAACTGTTTTAATGATTTGGTTTTATATAAAATTCTTTATTATTAGAGTTTTATGTTTCAAATCAATAGATGAGAAGAGGAAACCCTGTAATCAGTTTGATGTGAGTCAACCCAAGTCTACATTTGTATTGCATCCGTTTTTATATGATTTCAAAGAACATTTTGAATTTTCGATATTACTTTCCTCTTATTTTGAAATTATAATAACTATTCCGACAAATAAAGCGATCAAATCGTTAATAATTTAAAACTTTCTCAGAATAGTCTCAAACCATTTATTTATTATTACAATAATATTAGAATCAATTCAAACAAAATAGAATCAGAAACATATTGAATATCATTATAAAGATGCAAGCTCATGTTGTGAACAATTCATGCTTAAATTAACCGTAAATACTTACAGATTGTTGTAATTGTTGCATGGTCTAATGGTCTAATGGTGATCGATGAAATATAACCGAACTATTATCGATTCAGTAGGACTTTGATAGTTATTTTAACAAGATTACAAATCAAGTCAAAGTTCCACTGAATGAACAATAGAGGTTTGTGTCCATTATTGCCAAACGATGTCCGACTCAATGGATTAAAAGCACAGAATACTTAAATTCAAGGCTCGATATAAGGGGTTTATATAAAGAATAGTTAATTAGGTTTTGAAAACTTTTCTCTAATTTTTAATTCAATAGTTTTAAACAGAAATAAAAGTCTGACTGTAATTATGGATTAATTATGCGTAAGAATTATTAATTCATTAAACAATTACGATTATAAACGAGGAAAATCGCCAATAAATCAAAGTTTTGAATATATTATGTTATTTTAAAATATAAACCTGGAATAAAACTCAACTTAAGTTACTTAACGCTACGATTTTTATTATGAAATTTAATAAATTTCTTCATTACTTACATTACATGAAAAGTATTTTATAAATTTCTGAGTAAAATCCCCACAAAGTTATGAGTAAAGTAGTTTTGGCAATTCATCATTGAATAAAGCGTTCCACTAAATTGGTGATAAAAGTGAGCTAGATCACAATCACTAAGGCTCTCATTTTCCTACTTAATTGATTTCGAAATAAAAATGTGCTCAGAATTTAAGCCAACATTACTTTTGAGACTTTAATACGTAAAATATTTTGGACATCAAATGCTTACACAAAATCCAATAAAACATTTCTAATGACTGCAAAACTGTTTAACAGAAAAATATATAATTTATTGCTTTTTCAAAAAATGTGTTTTTTCGCCGAAATTAATATAAACTTTTTCACTGTCGTCGAGAAAAAAAGACAAAATTCAAGGTAAGGGCGAAATTGCGAGACTCACAGATAACTTCCATGTTCAAACAATTTGAAAGTGTTTTTTAGTCTTTCAACTTCTCAGCAAAAGAAAAGTTTTAATTATTCATTTAATTTAACTCAAGGATAGCAACATTTGCTCAAACTTTTACGGTTGCTATGCATTCATTGCTTATCAATAAATCTTTTTCTCGGCGTTTCTTAACATTTCTTCAAAATTTAAGTCAAAGACATTATTACAGAATTTGATTCAATATATGATAAATAAAAACAGAATTTTCATTTAAAATTAGTTTTACTTTTTGTCCGCTTTTTTATTAATAAAAATTTGACTCAATTTTCGTCAATAAAACAATGCTTTAAAATCAGAGCACAATTTGTGTTAAGAATTTAAACTTGAATTTTATTTTTTCAAACAATTTTAAATCTAGTTTTGGGTCTAACTCTTAGACTCTAACAGTAATCAAAGGCTAACCTTCTCTTGAATTTATGGAAATCAAAATAAAATCCAAAAATTGATTTACAATCAAATTTACAATCAATCACGAACAAATAGTTTTTTAGTGTGAGCAAGCTCAATTAACTCGCAAAGTCTAACATTTTTCATTAGCTGAGACTTTTGGACATTTACAATAAAAGAGTATCTGGTTAGTGATGCATGTGCTTGATAACTTATCGTTGATGACAAATTAAAGTCATTTTGCCCATGAGCACTCTTTATGTGAATTTTAATGACTTTTTTAACCCTGACATTATCTTTACTGTTTCAACTCAAGCGCCATAATCAACAGATATACTGAATTACTGATTAAGCCCCTTGGTCATTTCAATATTAAAGATTAATCAGCAAAATCGATGTCAAACTAAAGTGAATTTGAGATTCTCCACGAGTTCTCATTTATTGTGATTTTGATGACTACTCTTTGGTTTTGTTAAAAATAAAAACCAAAATTAGAGAAATTTCATAATTTACATAATAATTGATTATAAACATAAATGCTCTAGCACAGTTTTTCATTTTAATAAACTATATTTTGTAAAAATTTATAAAAATGATAATTATCTCAAAATCGTTAAAATAAGTTTCTAAATGAAAAACATTAAAGTATTTAATAATAAATAAATGGAAAGCCCTTTGATTTGGGGAATGAATATTAATGTTATGTTTTGTTTAATTAAATGAATGCTTTAAACAATTAATGAAAGGATTATTCAATTTCAGTGTTGTTTTGATTAAGAGATGTGTTATTTATTGGCTTTTCACTGACTGGCGGCCAACACAGAGATAGGAACTGACAAAAGAATGGATATTCGGCACACTCGGGAACATTGTAGGGAAGGTCGCAATCGTTAATAAATTCGTTGAAGAAGAGGCCCGGATAGCACTCCAAGTGCTGCGATCGACCGGTAATATCGCACCTGTAAAACCAACTGCAGTTTTTCTCGTCCTTCATGTAGACATAACCATTACAGGGAAGTGCTTCTGAAGGCAGACATAAAATTTTATTGGATTTTTAAAAGAGAAAAATCGATACAAAAAGACATTCAAAAGGATATTAAAAATACCAGAAATTAATTTATTGAATGCATTCGTCAAAACTAATGCACAGAATAGAAATATCAGGAAATGTTTAAAAATAGTTTTATTCGTCATTTTTTTAAGAATACGAATAAATATCTGAATTTTGTTTTAAATTTACTTTACATACTTTAGAGACTAAACTTATCACAAATTTATTGATTCTCTTCTTTGAAATCAAAAATATAATACTTTATCTCTATTTTTAGTCATCAAATGATATACTCATAACTCATGAGTCGTAAGCCTTTATTCAAATCTTATTTTCGATTAAACACAGAATATTAGAAGGGAGAGAGAGGGAGAGAGAGAGAGAGAGAGAGAGAGAGAGAGAGAGAGAGAGAGAGAGAGAGAGAGAGAGAGAGAGAGAGACTTACGATTAGAGATAAAATATATTTAGTAAAGGCTTTCATCTTTGACAGTATATTTTGCTCCAAAGTAAATATTCTGTTCAGCCTTTTTGAAGGCCACAGAATCCCATTTATTTGTCGTTCCTGTGTTTGTGCTATAAGAGTGTCGGCTAAAAAATATAAAGAATTCATTTTTAGGAACTTGCTCTAAAATCGAATAGACCATGTACCATTTTTGCTTTCCGTGTATTCGAATAGCTATGGCCGATAGTATTGTTCCAATGAATAGGCCGGTAGTCAGTAGAATAAAGCCATACATTAACGGATGATATAATGACTTCGGAATAAATTGAAATTCGTATTCGTCTTTCAATTCGTCGATCAATACTTTTGACGATTCAATATCTGAGCCGTTATTTTGCTCTTCAAATGTCATATCATTAGAAATGTTTGTAAAAACATTCAGGAATTTCGAGTCTCTGTTTGTCTTTTCAGATAAATATTTGTTTTCATTTTCCGTTTTATTCTTTGAATCATTTCCTAAATCTGATGGACTTTTGTCTAACATTTCCTTAGGATTAAGTGTTTCGACATTTATATCGATAGAAAATGTGTTTAAAGACTGGATTGTCGTTGAATTTGACGATTCTTTGGGTGATTTGAATAGATAATCCAGGTCATTGAAATCTGGATCTTCATATACAGCTTTAGTGGTGTTCTTCTGATTAAAGCTCAAAGAGTCTATTTGCTCGGTTGGATCCAATATAATTCTATCAAAGGTTGAGTTGATTTCAGATGTCTTTGTTGTCACAGGTCTTTGAGTGGCAGTTGTAGTGGTTGTTGAAGAAACTCTCACCAAATGCTGATCTCTGAAAGTCAACTGAATATCTTGGTTGTCCTCACAATCTCTGTGACAAACACAGCGAAAGTAATTCATATCTACCGGCAGACAGATATCGGAACAGTTAGCGATCAGACATCTATTTATGGCAATCGGTTGTCGCCAGTAATCAATTAATTTGAATCTATTTATTGTATTATTGAATTGCATTACTTTCTGACTATTTTTATAGTCAGGCAAATGAGCACTGAATAACTGATTGCTGTGATATTCAATCCAAAAGATGCGGTCATTCAGTACTTCAAATTGAAATATTGAATGTAATTCTTGAACAACAGTTTGTCTGTCGGCGCCCTCATAAGTGGTGGAACTGAGCTCGAAATTAGACAAAAAGTAAATACGTTTTGACTGATAGTCAAACTCAATGCGTTTGATATGAGTTTTGAATGTCATCAGTGAATGTCTGTTTGATCCGTCTTCAAACGACTTGAACAGAATATATTCGTTGTTCTCACTCTCGAACTCAAACCAAACGATAAACGATTCGATAGGATTGACGGCCAAACATATTATGTAATCAAACAATTTGTTTGCCATAACAACTATTTTGTTGAGTTGTCTGACATTCGCCACCAATATTTGCTTCTTATCCTTAACCCAAAAGAGCAGGTCATGGATCCAATCGATGTTCAATTGTGAATTAGCCTTGATGCTTGTGCGTAAAGGATGTTCTCCGGTCAGTCCAAGACTATTAACTCTGTTCACATCCAACGGATAAATATATAAAAAGCCAATCATTTCATAGATGAGATAATTGCCATTAAGACTATAATAGACTTCTGTGGGATCAGACAACTCATTTCCAATAATCCTGGCATTGATTTCTTGGCTCAGGTTATCAGTGAGTTGTGTCTCATAAATGTCGTAATGAGTCGAATAGATTATCGAAACGTTTCTGAAAAATATGATAAACTATATAAGGATTAAGGAAACCTCTCCTCTCACTCTCCCCCCTCTCCCCTTTCCATTAAATATTATCATATGAAAGTATAAAATTCAAATTTGATGGCTTACTCAGAATTATTGGCTTCTGTGAGGTTTGTATCAACAAAGTCTGGGAAGTAGTGGTCAACAAAATTGGAATCAGTCGAATAATAATCTTGGCCAAAAACCAAAGAAGCAAATGAGTTAATAAATAGAGAAAAGAGAAAAGTTTTTAAATAAACCATTTTCTGTAATCATTTACGACTGAAAGGCATAACTCATTTGGTATTACAGAGTCTGTAAATCTGAGGCCTATCTCGAGAAACATAGTCTTTCATTGACTTCCGATTCTCAGAACTGTTTTGATTAGAGACGTAAACCACTAATTGAGAGCCAATTAGTCTATCAAAACATTGGCCGACAGAAACTGTTATCGAAAAAGGAAAGGCTGAAAATAATGTGCAAAATATTTGATAAGTGAGTGCAACGCTTGATATTTGCGTCAATACTTAAATTGATTTAATTCAATACAATGGCTATAATGTGGTCCAACACTACTCAGAAGGCCATCACTTTGAGTAAATTAAACAATATTTTGTCAGTCAATGCCTTAATTGGATTCAAACTATTAAACAGAATAAAAGTCTATTCTATTGAATAGAAATACCAAAATCTAAATTAATTCTTAAAATTCTTAATTTTACACAAATTTATTAAATAAATTCTGAATATAATTACAAACAATGAATAGAAACAAAAGAAAATTATTTTAAGTTTACTTTAAATAAATTCAATAAATAATTTTAATTATCATTAAATTAATTAATAAAATTATTTGAAGAAATTGAATAACTCTTCGGATTTGTTGGTACTGGAAGTCCCCGCTTCTGAAAAGCTTCCGAAGAGACCCTCTAATCCAATGCTTGTGTTCTTTGGAGGGCTTTGATAACCAAACAGATTGAAAACGGACTGATTTGCCGACGAAGAAGTGGCCGATTGATTGCCAAACAGAGAGAAACCAATACTTTGCTGTACAGAACTCGACTCCTCACTTGTGTCCGTCTTTTGAGGGCCAAAGGGATCGGTTTCAGGAGTTTGGGCCGAAAACAAATCAATTGCCGTCGAACTTATGTTCGACTGATTGGCCGAAGAAGTGGTGAAAAATTGATTGCCGAACAAAGAAAGGCTATTGTTTTGCTGTTCACCACTTATGACACTCTTAAGAGTGCCTTCGAGTTCAAGACTTTGTGCAGAAGTCAGACCAAAAGAAGTGGAAATCAGACGATTGTCTCCCATTTCATAGACATTTATATTTGCGACAACTGTTTGTTCGGCCGAAGACTCGCTTTCAATGTATGAACTCTTTTCGATTGATTCTAATATTGGATTCAATTCATTATTTTCTTGACTTTTGGTTTGAATGCGATTTGACTTTAAACTGATCCGTCGATTCAGTTCTTTACTTATTATTTCCTGCAATCGATTCGATTCGACTTTAATTTTTGCAATTTTTATGGTCACCAGAATTGGATCCGCAAACCATTGAAGCACTTCCGGAGGAATATCCCTTTCCTTTGAAAAAACCAAAAGTCAATTGATTTCAATTCAAAGTTAATTCAAACCTTATTTTTCTTTTTTCTAATTTCTTTAATTTGTGTCTCAATTGACTCGACTTCTGTCTGAAGTGTTTTCAATTCATTCTTCTTGAGTTCCAATTGATTGCAATCAAAGTCTGAATCAAAGGATTGACTGATAGTCTGATTGAGTGACTGATAGGCTCTTCGTTTGACTTCCAATTGTTTTTGGAAGTAATCTCTGATTGCAATCAAATCATTGATTTGTTTTTCGTTGTCTTCGGATTCACTTTTGAAGATGTTTTCAATCGATTCAGTCTTTTGTTGTAATTCTCGTTCCGTTTGTTCCGCGCTTTTGATCTCTTTTTCCTGAGTTTCGATGTTTTCGATCAAAATCTCTGCAAAAAAAACCAAACAATTGTTTGAATCCTTTTTAATGATAATTGTCTTCATTTGAATTACTCTTTTGTTTTCGCATTTCTTCCATCTCTTTATCGATGCCATCGTTTTTGTCGATCTCTTCATTCAACTGTTTTTCGAGTTCTTCGGAGACTTTGGTCTCAATTCTGATCTGTTTTTCCAATTCTTGGATTTCCTTCGAAAGGATTTCCACTTTTGTTTGGATTTGATTCACACTTTGGTTCACTTCATTTGGATTTCGATGTTTTGTGGACAAGAATTTTGTGGTCAAAAACTTCTTCATTGCTTCCAATGAATGCAATAATTATTTGAAACAAAAATCCTTTAAAACCAATGAATTGAAAGTCAATCAAAACATTTGTTTTCGACTCAAATCTCAATAGACTTACAGTTCGTTGGTTTTGAACGTCACGTGACTTCACTTCACAATTATTGCCGAATTGTTTCCTACTTTTAGCCAATAATTTGGTAACCAATCAGAGAATGCGATTTAAATGTATAAACTTTGGCTCCAAATTTAAACCGATTTTATTATAATTTTCATTTCAATAACTCATTTAATTTGTTATTAACTTATATTTTAATACTTCAGTCAAATAACTTTAGATTTGAGACAATTTGAATGAAAATGATTTCATTGATTGCTTTGAATTTGATTTTAGTTATGACTCGAATTCCGATCTCTTATTCACTGGATTTTTGTGTCAATAATTCGCGAAACCATTTAATCGATTCTTTGTTTCAATTCAATCAAACGATATATGCTTTTCGTAATCCAAATGTTTTCATTCTTGAGAGCAATGAGAATGGAGTTTGGGGTCAAGTGGAAGACGCCATTCCTTTGAACACACTCTTCAAGGGTAAGGAATACACAATAGTTTGAAAATCTAAGTTTAATTCGTTTTAGGATTTCCTCAGATTTCTTTTGATTCTGGGTTTTCGGTGTCAAACTTCGTTAAGTGTGACTCAAAGAAAGACGAGTTGTGTCCGTACGGGAACTCCCAATTTGACGCCACAAATATCACATTTTTGTTCTCCAGAAGTCAGTATTGGGTTTACCGTCGAATACATAGAACTCAGTTCGAAGCCATTGATTGGAATCAAGAAAATTCCGTTCCGTGGAAAGCAAACACAAGAAGTCCGCCCTCACTCGACCTCTTTGGTGAGACAATCAAACGCATTGATGGCGCCGTTTATATGGTCCCAGAAAATGAGGAAACACCTCTAAGAAAGGTTCGAATCATAAGTCATCTCGATTTGTTTGAATACGATATAACGGATTCGGAAATCAGAAGAAGTGAGTCCCGAACCCATCGCATTACCAACCAAAATAGCGATTTTAATTATGTGGGAAACGGAGGGTTCATTGACAGCTATGGGGACTCCCTTTTCATTTTCGAGAACAAACTCTTCCGATATGTCAAAGAAAATGGAAAATTCTTTAAACTCGAAGATATGGTAAACCATTTAACTAAAGAATAAAATTATAATCCGTTTCTTAAGAATGAGTCGATTTGGAAGTATTTTAACTGCAAAAGTATGGCACCGTTTATTGTGGCCACAGAACCCCCACAAGCGATGCCTGTCGCCACTAATCAGACCCTACCGGAAGAAACGCCATTAAATCAAACCGAAAGAATAGAAGTGTCTCCGGAAGAGTCAACACATGAGTCGAATGAAACGTCGACAGAGATTCCTATAGAAACCTCTTCCGTCGCAAATGATTTTTCGGAAACTAAAGAAACGTTGGCTCCGACTGACAAACAATTGCCTTCATCTGAAGCAACGCTCAAAGAATGGCCCACATATGAAGACGAAGAGTATCTGCAGAATCTTCGCGCAGTTTTATGGGTAACCCTCTTATTTGTTTGCATTACAATGGTTTTCATGACTGTCCTCTCATTCCTTTGTTTTTCAATTTTGACATAAATTTTAATGAAAACAATTTTTATTGAATTTTATTTTTGTTTACTATTTTTGATAATAAAATATTTTTTAAGATTTACTCCTATTATGTAATGATTTACATAACATTGATTGGATTATGACATTTCAAAACTTAGACTAACCTTGATAATCAAAAAGAAAATGAGTTCAATTGAAGAAAAGGATTCTTTAGTTTTATTATTTAACATTATTTACAAATTTACGTCAAAAATATTAATAGTCTTTGAATGAGAGATCATTTTGTGATAAAATCGTCACTTAGTTTACAACCAATAAATTTGAGATAATTACTGATTCCGGTAATAACTTGTTTATAAAAATTCATCAGGATCTTATGTCTTTAATAAGGTTGTTTTAACAAAGTGTTTAAACTTTACTTGATATTCATTAACAAGGCTAAAGATTACATTTTTGATACATTCTATGATAACACAATTAAAATGTTTGTACTCACAAATTTAAACTTGCTGAAAATTCATACAGAAATTAGTGGTTTTATTACCTTGCTAAAGAATTCTGTCGCCCTTTCAAATTTGATAAATTAATTACTGATTTGGAGTAATAAAAGTATAATTTATTCAATTAAATAAGATTTAAAAATTGTGATAACAATAGATATAAACCTTTGTCTTTCGTTTTTCAATTAATCTCATGATTTGTCATCAAATTTCAATTTATTAGCAATAAATAAGAAGATAAATAGATAATGTAGCTTGCAAACATTTATATAAATATCAGTCAACCTTTAGTTTGAAACCATTAGACCTCACACCTAAAGTCTAGTCATCTTTTGGTTAATTGTAAATCAAATTTCAAGAAAAATGTTGAGAATTACAGCGATTTTATTCTGTTTAACCATTTGTCTGAATGGCTTAACGGCCAAACAATTGCTCCGACAAAGAAATGGATGTCCGCCTAATCCAAACGGTTATGTCTGTGAAGAAGCCGATGGAATGTTTCCTCATAGAGAGTGTACAAAATTCTGGCACTGTTCCAATTGCCTGGCTTATGAAAAAGACTGTCCTGATAATCTTTATTGGGACAATGAAGAGCAAAGGTGTGAGTGGCCCGATCAAGTGCCTGATTCAGACTGTCAGCCACCTTCACAGCCGTCTCTAAGCTCAACCACAACTGTTACTCAAAAGCCGACGACAACAGAAGAACCGACTACCACTCCAACTGAGGACACCACAACTCAAGGATTTTCTGACGAAACTACAACACAAGAGTCAAACAGCGAGACCACAACCCAGGGCTCAGCTGATGAAACCACTACTCAGGAGTCTACAACCACTGAAGAGTCGACTCAAGAGACTACAACTAAAGGAGAAGCTGATTCAACCACTAATACAGAACCGACAACCTCTGCCCCCACTACAACCGAAGACAAGACTGAATCCCCCTGCGATCCACCGATCTGTGGAAACCAAATGTACCACAAACACTGTGAATGTAACAAATTCTGGCAGTGCTCAAATGGTAGACCTATTGAGATGCGTTGTGGTACTGGAACTGGTTGGGACCAGGACTTACTGATCTGCAATTGGGCCGCAGCTGTAAATTGCAATTTATTCGAAAAATAAACTAAATTTTTTGTTTCGATAACTTTTATTTAATTCAAAATTTATTTATTAAAATCTTTTTGTATTAATTGAGCTTGGTTGTTTTAGGAGTGTGTCGGAATCGGAATCCAAATTATTTTAGATCTAAATTGTAATTAAGTTTCGCTAAATTTATAGCATAGTTATACTTAGCGTCAATGGATCCGGGTTTGGGTTCTTGCAAAACATGCACTAATTGTCAGATAATTGTATTTTTATCATTATTTTGACGATAAATAAAAGTGAAATCCTGTTCACAAAAAGAGCTCAGAATAAAAGGAGTGCATCACTGCATCGCTTGACTTCGAGTTCGGTATCACTTTCTTTACCGTAAATGCAGTAAACAATGGAAAGACAACTTTTATTCCGAGTGAAACTCATTTTACTAAATACACGTATTTTCAAAATCTATTTTATTCAACAATTTTAGTCTAATTTCACAAATGCTTAGGAATGTTAGAAGATGTGCAAGGTAGTCAATAGCTAGGGGCTTATTATAGTTATTATATCACTTTATGAAATAATATCCTTGATTAAAAATATACCTAGCAAACAGTGCTCTTTTTAGCATTTGATTCATAAGTCTTTTAATCGATTTGAGCCAAAAGTTATCAATTATTTAAAATTCAAGAAATGATAACACAATTGAAAAACTGTAACAAAGTTTCAAAAACAAGTAATCAATGATTTGCTTTCTTTTGATCACATATTACAGTAAAACCTCTTAAATATTAACTTTAAACTCACTTTACTTTAATTTATGGTTAATTTTTAAAATTAATTTAACAAATTATTGTCGAACTCAAATGATCTAGCTCATATATTTGTTTATTCTGAAAATGAATTTAAAATCACATAAATTTTAAATGTAATTAAACTAAAATAGAGTTTTATTGTATTATCTTTTGTTTACTCAATTTGAGCGCCAAATCTGTTAAACCATTGATTTTTTGGATTTATTTGAATTAATTTAATTATGGAAACAATCGATAGTGTGGTCAAAAATGTGGTCAATTTACTGAACGACAACATAAACAAAGATAATGACATCGAGACTACGGATACTGAGATGGAAAAAAGTGACCGCAAAGCCATTGACAGTGACTTCAGCGACGATTCAATTGATCCGCAGATAGAGTACGACCTAATCATCAATGAAAACAACGATAATATCATTTCATTGTTTGAAGACAAACAAGAGTTGATTCAAACGGAAGTCATATCCGATGTCAACATTGAATCCATTGACGAAATCGATGACATTTCTGATGTAAGACAGTTAGAAGAGTCGGTCCCTGTTTTGACCGCAATTCAAGTGATCACTGAACCAAATAATGACAAATATAACGATAATCCGCTTTCACTGCCATCGATACCCATTGAGACCACAAATGAAGTAAACACTTCTGACACTGAAGATAAAGTCGGAGATAAGGACAATGCGGTCGAGACTATGGACAACGGCGGCGGCGATCAAACAGTCGACTCAAACGGTGGACAAACGAACAACTCTTTGGTCAAAGAATTGAAATCCAATTCAAAGACCAAATTGTGTCGAAAGGCGTCTAATGAGAAGAAATGTACGGAAAAGAAGAAGAAGTCGACAAACAAAACGCCAAACAAAAAGAAGACAAACGAAAGTTCGGAGAAAACACCGAATGAAAAGAGTGGACACAAGAATAAGAAGAAATCGACGCCAAAGCCAACGAAAAGTGAGGACCAAAAGTATCGATTGAAGAGAAGGTCTGAAATGAGTGCAGAGTTTTTGGAGCAGATTTTCGGCAAAATCGGTGATAAGTCGAAGACAGAAGAGAATAAAACGGGAACTGATTTCGAGTCAATGTATTCCCAACAGTGCGACGATTGGTTTCGACGACAGACTCGACAGAAAAGCTATGATTTTAGTGAACAATCGGTCTCTGATTGAAGTGATTCACTCATTTTGAGTCACTTATGATCTCAAAGAACTCAATATTATATTCAATTCTAATCTAATTTAAAGTTTCAAAAGATTTTATTCAAATTTAATATAAATTCTGAATTAAAGCAATTTTAAAACATTTGATTAACAAATGACTTATAATAAAATGTTTTTCAGTTTTTTAGACAACAGTAACTGTTCTGTTGTTATAAAACATTAATAATTAAAACTATTTTCAGACAGACTTTGAATTCAATAAATTTGATGATTGACTCACTTTCGACGCCACCATTGATAGCCGCTTCCGCCGTCCATTTGCATAGGCATTATCTGTATGAGCTTGGGCATACCATCACTTCTCGCCTGCATAGACATAGCTTCAAGAATATGAGTCTGCATCGGTTGGGATGCCATCATTGAAATGCCTCCTTTAGTAGTGTCATCAAGAAGCTGAGTCTGAACTGCTTGAGTCATGATAGGAGCGCCGCCTTTAGAGGCCATAGCTTCGTAAACTTGAGCGTCGACAACCTGTGCCATCATTGGCATAGACTTCATAATCATTTGTCGGGGCATTTGTTGAGTCATTTTAAGCATTGGTGACATCGTTTGCATCCTCGGCATATACATCGGCATTGGTATGAATTCATACTTTACCTTTTGTTTCTCTTTACCCCCGCCCTGAATCAATATTAAATCACCCCTTCCTCTCTTCCCACCTCTTTTTATCAAAATAGTGCCCTGGCTTTTGAACAAAAAAAAGTTAACTTGGTCTAATAAGGGATTATTCTAATTGATTCATTAATATGAGATACTAACCTAGCACTGGATATCCAGACATAATTGAGCAAGAGTAAAGCTGACAAGAGCATACGAGACAAATACATTTTATATCATCAAAAGTA
>JAQIYB010000235.1:0-13708 GCA_034699325.1 Oribatida sp. Gr-Ori-00743 | reverse complement strand
TTTTGTTTAACAAACGATTAATTAATTTAATCTAAATTTAAATAATTAGTTAAATATTTATAGATTTATATCTAAACTCATCTAAAATAGAGCACAAACTTTGCAAATATTTATCGTCTGATATGATATTAAAACAATAGGAATGCAATCAATTGGTCTGAGAGTCAGATATTGGTCTAAATTATTGGCAGACATCAAAAGGAAGGCATTCGAAAGGGTTTCACTCGACTTTTGACAAGAGTATGGTCGGCTGCGCTCTCAAGAACCGGTATATCGACTCATTTTGAGCGCTAATGTCTAGATTCAGTTGAAAGGATCGGTATTCCAGTGCTATCACACTTAAAGCAAAAAACTTTGAATTCACTTTAATTAACGAAATGGACACGACTTCTAGTAGTCTATAGACATCACTGAACTGGACATAAGTCACCTTTGTCTGTTATTCTGAGCTATTTATCGAAATTCCGCTTAAATTCGGTTCTAATTATTCTGTGAACTAATTATACGACAAATTGTGGGCACTTTTGAACGGTATTTACACTAACTTTTACGCATTGATTGGGAAATCAGTTTTGTAGTCAAGTCTTCACTTTTAACTCATTTTTAAGATTATGGCATAAAATATAGTTTTCGATCGAAAAGAGTATTTACTTTCTATAAGAATGGGCTCAGAATTGTCTGAACGGATTGGAAGCAAAGCCTTTGAAGGAGTTGTCCCTAAAACAGGTCACTTTAAATGTATGGCCCGCTTGTTGTGCGCTTATTTGCTGATTGGGAAGTCCTCTGAAGGAAGAGGTGACGAATAGTTCGTTTAATTCGATTCCTCCAAAACAGGCGGACGTAACCATATTTGCATTCAAATCGATTTTGTTTATTACCTTTGCTGTCAATTTCAGCCACCAATTAGAATCAATGGATCAATTATGAGGACAGACCTGTGGTAGTGTCAATGTTGAGTATCTTAGCACCATAGTAAACGGCAAGCCATAGGTTTCCCCTCACATCGGTTGTGATTCCGTACGGAATTTCATTGCCTTTGAAACTGAAGTCAAGACTCGAACTGAAGAACACTTTTTTGTTATCTGAAAAGAAGTGAATTAATTAATGAAAAGTTGAAATACCGAGGAATAGATTACTTATGTCTCCGCTGCTTATGTCAAAGTCGAAGGAACTGACAGTCCGTTCCATTGTGTCGACGACAAACATCTTTCGGTAGTCGGCGGACCACGTAATGCCATTTGCAATCGACATTCCGCTTGACTTCTGGACCAATGAACCGCTACTGAATTGGTATATGTTTGCCGCGCCCTTCACCATAGTTAATGGCTTCCCGGGCTCTCCTATTCGACAGGTTTACAGAATTATATTGATTTCAAATAAAAAGTTCATTAATATTCACAAATGGTTCGGAATATGTGTTTAATATTGAGAGCGCTATAAATGTATTATTAGTTTAGATATAAATGCATTTATAGATCTATTTATAGAAATAGAGAAATAGTTTTAAATAAAAGCCAATAAAATGTTCATTCAATA
Source organism: Oribatida sp. Gr-Ori-00743 (assembly GCA_034699325.1). Classification (NCBI taxonomy): domain Eukaryota; kingdom Metazoa; phylum Arthropoda; class Arachnida; order Sarcoptiformes; species Oribatida sp. Gr-Ori-00743. Next base: position 12,172 of record JAQIYB010000235.1, on the reverse strand, counting down.
AGAAAGCGAAAATCGATGACAGGTTTCCTAATCAAAATTGTAATTCCGATACGCTTTCAGTAAGAATCTTGGTTTTAGTTGAGTATGGTGTTTGTCTATTGTGCTGGGTCAGTTCATTTTGAGCAAACATTATTTGCATTTTAATAGAAATTTTTGATATCGACTTCTAATGAAATTTTAGTGATTTTTTGGAACATTTGGTAATATTATTAGAAATTATGACAAACCTGTGAATGAGCCCACCCATAGTCGTCCCTCGGGATCGCATTTGCCATTGTTGAAGTAGGAGCCATTGTCTATGTCCGCTAATTTTAGTACATCGCCAGTCGATGGCGTCAATTTGGAGATACCATTGCCTAGGGTAATGATGAATGCAGTTTCGGGCTGACCGTTAATCGCTACGGGGATGGCCATAGTTGTGGGCGTTGTTTTGCTCGTCTCACTCAAGACATTGAATTTTTCACATTTACCACTTTCCGGATCGATTTGATAGATGCGTTTAGAGAAACAGTCAACATATGACAGCTTCTGTCGCGACTCATCCCAATGTGGACTCTCTCCCCAATCGACGGCTTCTTCGGATATAGACTGGACGTGAAATGAGGACATTATTGACTAATACTCGACTCATAAAACGGGAGATTCTTATTAATAGCAGTGGTTTATCAAAGATCCAAACGAATGGTTTTGAAGGATTGGGTGAAAAATTGATATAAGAATTGATTTTTTTGTGTAATATATGTTTGAGAATAATTTGTCGCACTTTTCAATGGACTCAAACAAATTGGTTAATAAAATAACTGTTATTAATGAGAGCGCATCCAAAGAGTGGACAAAAGTAAACAAATAACAAACTTCTGGCAAAACATTAAATGAAATAAAAATTTGTTTCTATAAAAGACAATATTCTAAACGCTCAGACATTCGCTCTCTGTGTTGTAGGCTCTGCCCTAACGTTTGAGATCAACAGTAAAAAAAATAATTTTATATTCAGTTTTATGTTCTGCAAGATCAGGGATAGTCAAGGGAGGGAACAACATCAAATTTCCTTGTTTTTGGAAGGCCTAAAAATCTTGTCCTCAATGAAGTAGAACTTTAATCAATTAATTGTTTGCAAATAAATAAATTGAAATTTACCTAGGAACTAGATTTAAATTAGATTTGTTTAAATTTCAAGCAAGGTTAGACTAAATTGCACACAAAACACATGATTTAAACTGGGTTTTGGCTTTTAAGAGAATACCCCCCGAATTGATGTGCGTTGCTCTGCCTGTAGACCATTATATCGATTTTGGAGAGTGACGTGAATTCGACTTTCGTTCATTCATCGAATATATGGGCCATCGCTTGGATAGTCATCTATTGTCCTTTTCCATCAACTCTGCCCTCAAGACTAACGAGAATTGAAGTATTTTTTGCTCTAAATTTGATTAATACTGTCATTGATTAAGACTAATACGGATTAAGGGCTTCCGATGAGACAACAGATGAGCACATCTCTCTCTCTCTCTCTCTGCCTCTCTCTTACTCCCTCTCCATCCCTCCCCTCTCCCGTATCAAAAACACGTGAATAATTGTGACTAAACTATCGCTCAATAATTTAATCAAAGAATAAAAGTATTTTCATTCGTGAATAACAAATGTTTGGATATTTTTAGGTTTTGTGGAATCGTTTAATACTTTATTTTTAGTCAGAATTTATTGAAATCAGTGAATAGAATATTAATATTCATTAAACTATTTATAAATTTCGATATATTTTGAGACTATTTTTAAGCCATAAGTAATTATAGAACTAATTAATAGTTAATTAATTTCTAATTAAAAAGCTATCGTTTAGAATAAAAATCGATTTCTTTTGGAAATTGTTAAATGTCTGTGCGATAGGCCATACCCTAAGCGCTTATGAAGGTTTGATACTAGAAAATTGCTAGGTCATGCATACGTTATCTTTATGCAAGAAGCAATTATTAGAATGGAAATTGCTGTAAAGTTATAAACAAGATCACTTTATTTTCAAGTATTTTCAAAAAACTTTCCATGTTTATGTTCTCTGAGTAAACTGAGCGTAAGAAAATTAATAGTTGCTAGATCTTCAGTTTACAATAACATCGAATTGCTAATAAAGGATTAATTTTAGGATATTATTAAAAATCACCTTGGCAACCAAGCTCACTAGAAATGGTAATTTATGCACATATTTGAGTATCTTGTTCATTAATTGTTATAGATGCTATTTTAGAATTCATCCATTTATAAGTTGAGGGCCTTATTCTCAAAGTGTGTAAATTAGAGGATTTTGCATTAATAGTCCTTGGTCATCTTATGCTTTTAAATATTAATTTATTAATTAACCAGGGTTCACCAAGATCTGGGGTTTTAGAGTGATTCCGAGCGGATTGTTTTCTGGACCATATGGCAAATACAGAGTTGGGATAACATTTGCACTGAATAACCGAAATTACATCCTTTTATCTCATCCATTAACGTTTAATTAGATTATTTCACACAAACTTAACCATAAATTCGGTTTAAATCGAGTGTTTCTGTCTTTAAATTACCGAAATTTTTGCACTTCGGGATGCAAATGCTTCGCCATATTAATCAACCATCTTGTTTAAGGAGTAAAATATGCTAGATTAGACTAATTGTCGGTAAAATAGTTTTAATTATTTGAGCGATAATTGCCATTACTTTGGTTTACATTCAAATATAAGTCATTTCCGATATAAAATTGCCGACAAATGGCGGCCACGGGAAGACTCCATTTGTTCGACTTTTAGTTCATTTTTGAGGGGGTAAATGGCAAATATTTTAGCACTAGAGGATTTTAGGTTCTTCCCCTTGACCACCCTTAAGGTTAAAGTTAACACATTTATTAATTTTAACCAAAAAAAGCCATTTATTTAAGAAAAAGATTCGACTCGTAATCAGAATGAGTGTTAAGATTGTGTGCAAACCGTCTTAAATGCCAGAAATAGTATTTAATTTGAAATGTGCAAAGTTACTGGATCAAATGTGTGTTCCTATTCTGTCTAATCCTAAAAGACCTAAAATTGATTTTGAAATTAAAAATTATTTTATTTTTAGTTTTTGTTTGTTATTTGATTTATATTTTATGTTAGGTTAGGTTGGGTTGGGTTAGGTTGGATTAGGTTGGGTTGGGTTAGGTTAGGTTAGGTTAGGTTAGGTTAGGAAAAGTTAGGAAAGACTAGATTATAAAATTTTGATTAAAAAATTGAAAAATGGCAAAAAATTATACGAAAACCAACTTTTCTATCGTTTTGTCTAAAATTTTAGAGCTTTTCAAACAATCAATTTTAATCTCTAATGTATACTCAAAATAAACTCTTGAGAATGATTAGGTCTTTTAGGATTATACCATTTAGGACACGACTGTTTCAAATGGTAGCTATTTGTCAATTCTATCTTACATTTGATTTTTAAATCGATTTTATATAGCAAGGTCAATTTTGCATATTAAAAACATGGTTTAATTTTGAGATTAAGCTCTTTCCAGCTAAAGGCCACTAGGTCTTAGTTAAGAGCAAATAAAAGAAAAATCTAGGTCAATTGACTTGGTAATTGGGTTGGTATGTTAAGGCTTGACATTCTCAATATAAGAGCTCAAACATGAAGTCTATAATTGAATTGGAAAACCACTGAAAATACATCTTTTAATGGCTTTAATAAGACACCCATTTTGAGCAATAATAGCAGTCATTGCAATTTAATGGTACCTGGTAATCGGAAGCTCAGGCAATTAGGTAAGGGTCGACAGGGTTCCTCACTTCAAGGGATGGGGGAAGTAAAGTGCAACGAATGCGAAAGGGTTTGTAATTTTGTAGCCCATGTTTGGGCGAAAACTAAACTAATTTTAAGCATATTTTCTTCGAAATTGATTTAACCCATCATATTTTGACTGCACAACAGACACAGCTCTTTAGTAAGTTTGGGTTCGACTCCCCATCGAAACACTGGTTTTAAATTTGAGATAAAATTGTAATCAAAATATAAATATCGATAAAATGGTCTTAAATTTGAGACTTAAACACAAAATCATTAATATATATAAAAATTACGGAAAAATGACGAAAGAAAACCTAACGTAAAAATCAGAAATAGAACAAGCTCAATTATACAAGGCGATAACCAAGGACATAAAATGGACATACCTGGAAACAGTGATTTTAATGTCTCTCTTTTTGTTCTGTTCCTTTTGATAGGAGTCTCACTTTTGGGGATAATTCTGTCGATTTTATTGTGAATATAATTTTTATATAAATTATTCGTATATTTTGAGACTATTTTAAGCCTTATTTATAGAACTAATTAATAGTTAATTAATTTTCAACTCAAAGGCTATCCTTTAAAATAACTTCATTTCTGCTAAAAATGGTATTCAAAATGAAAAATAATGTTAAAATCTGAGGCCTTTAAGCATGGTGATTTCAGGGGGATCATGAGGGGCATTTTCCCGACATTTTGCCAAAAATCATAGGGGAATGAGGCAGGTAGAAATGGCGGACCGTCTTGTCAGCCATTTTGATCAATTTACCGCCAATCACCTCAAATTAATTCAGTTTAAATTGACCTTACGCCAGTTTCAACGCAAAATAGCAAGTTAATGGAGTACCTCACGCGCACCATAATAATATTTCGGATTTGTTGCACCAGCATAGTTTTTGGGCCGATTCCAGTGCTGTTCCGTCAATAAAATGCTTTTCAAAACATATTATTTTGATTTTGAACGCTTGAAATAAGCAAGCACAGTGGGTTTTTTTATAAAATAATTTTATTTAAATGAGCAAGTGATCAGCAGCAAACGTTTACAATTACTTCAATAAAACTTCCAAGATCTCGAAGAATTGTTGCAAAAAACAGGAGTACAACGAAACTACTATTAATTACACAGACCTTCAATTACCCGACACAAACCAAATATTGTTTTGAGCAAGTGAAAACAGTTTTCATGTCTTCATTCAAAATTTTAAACCCTTTCTGTGTTTGGTTTGAGTTCTCATTCGATCGATATCTTGCTATTAAAACAAGGAATAAATAAAACTATAATTTGAATAAAACTCAAAATAAACGACATTTCCATATATTCTCAAAACTCTTGTTAAATGAACAGGATAAGATAAGATAGCGGATTAAAACACTAGAATATAGTAAAATACAATCGGAAATCAGTGTAATTAATACCAAACTTAATTTAAAAGCGTTTATCGGATTAATAATAATAATAATAATAATAATTAATAATAAGAAGCGAACAATAATTAGTCAATTGATAGCAAATTCCGGATAAATATAATTATTTTGTTGTTTTACTAAACATTTTGTTTACTATTATTTTGAACACTGTTTTGATTAAAACCAAAATAAATGATTAAATTAAATGTCTTTACACATATTCTACTATTGAGAGGAGCTAGGTCTTAAAAGGTAACAATTTGAGGTCTGTACGACTGAAAACCAAGATTAAGGTTCAGTGAAAACTTAAAAACAGGACTGACCTGGATCAAATTCGAAGCATAAGACCAGCGGTTTGTGTAAACGTTAAAAATATTAGATTCGAAAGAAAACCAATTAATTCACTTCAAAAAATGAAATAGAGCCTTTTAATAAGAGTTTACATGATGGAAAGCATTTCTTCTCAGTTTCTTCTTTGAACTTTCATTCATTATATACGAGTCTATGTATATATTTATATATATATTTATATCTATTTTAGATAACTATTTGTCTTATGGTTGTTCTGGTGATTGAGACTCAGGCGGTTGTGATTGTTTGGCCGGTTCTTGTTCTTCCGGTGATGGCTGTTTATGGTTGGCGGTTGTCGTCGTCGGTGGCGGCGGAGAGGGAGGCGTCTCAGACCGTGTTTGGTGACTGTTGTTGTCTTTTGTTTTTATTGGCTTTCCTACTGAAGGCACTGATATCCGGCTGACCAGAGCTCTGATCTGTCGTTGAGCGGCCTGAGTGGCCATAAAGTCGCCGATTATGTGAACGGGTGTCTCTTCTCTTTGTTCGGAACTACTGCTCTCTTCTGGAAGTTTGATTGTGGCTCTGGTGTTGCGCTGCATCTCACGCACCACCGCTCCTCCTTTGCCGATAATACGGCCGACTTGTGTCGAGGGAATCATTATCTCTACTCTTAGTGTAGCCTCTGGCGGACCTCCGGGACCCTGAAAGCCCTCGTAACAGACTTTACGGTAAATCATGAACTGTGCCTTCCATTGCGACTCAGGGTTTCCAACAATTGTTACTTTTCTATCTGTATGCCGATCGCCCTGACCCGCCTCCTCTTTCGTGGGCTGAGCCACCTGTGGGAAGACACAAGACATGAGTTGGGTTTGAAATGAGTAAGAATGAGATGAGACATACCTTAATACTAGCACCAGAAGAGCTAATCATATCCCTAATAGTGGTACCGCCGGAGCCTATAATGGCTCCGACAGTGGTGTTAGGTATGTACAAAAAGACAGTCTCCTTAGTGAGGTCGCCCTGCACCGCTTGGAAGCCGGCAGTCAGAGCAGAGGTCGATGGCTGGAGACCGGAGGCAGTGCCACCGCTGGACGCATACATTAGTTGAGGCACACTATAAGCCGGTGAATAGGACAGTCCATAGGGATTGGCAGCAGGCGGTCCGCCGCCTCTGCCGCCATGAGAAGGACCAGGCATTGAGTAATTGGGTGCACCCATATTGCCCATCGTCGACATCATAGCCATGGGGTGCAGACCGGGAAACATCATCGCCTGCGGGGCAATGGCCTGAAGGTCTGATTCGAAGCTCTGCCGCAGTCTTTGGCTAATCATTGTCTCCGCTCTGCAGATGTTTTCGAGGGAACCCTTTATTGTTATGATTCGCTCCAAATTGAAACTATTGACGTCATGTATAGAACTGGAGACAGTGATCTTGGTCTCTGTCTGCTCCATCACCCTTTTGATGGTAGTCCCGCTTTTGCCGATAATTCTGCCGATCAGGTTATTGTGCGCCAGAATTTTGAGCGGAATCTCTCCGCGATTCGTTTGGTTGGCCTCCGTTTGCATCACATCCATAATCTTCTGACACGCGTGCGAACAGTTCTCCGGATTACCGTAAATTGTTATTACTTTCTCAATGGCGCCGGCGTTCTCCTTGCGGTGGACGTCAACCCGGGCGTGAGTCTGCTGAGTGATCTGTCTGATGGTGCCGCCGGAGCGGCCGATAATGGCACCGACCATATCGCTCAACACTAGTATCCGAAGGGGGAAATCGGTCGGTCTGTGAGGCGATGAGACACTCCCTGAGTTGTGTGATGAACGAAATGCGTTGCGATGGCCGCGGGGCTGTCCACTGCGCGACTCCTTCTTCTCGGGGATAACTTCTTCGGCGGACTCGGAGCCGTCAGTGTTGTTCTTACCCACACTCTGAGCCATGTCTTGTATTCTTCGGGAGGAAAGCAGTTGTTTGGGTCTGTTTTGATCAGAGTTGAACTAGGTACTATAAACCAGAGGGAATGCCTCACCACTACTCGATTAGTTTGAAAATGTCTAATAAAACTGTAAGGATAATTGAGTGGGAGAAAAGGGGCCTGGCTAACAATTGGCCGCAATATTATTCGGGGCTTAACTTTGGGCGGACTTTTTATTACACATATTTAATATAAATAATTATATTTGCAATCAATTGATGCCATCAATTGATTAAATCAATATAAGAGGTGCGACATTCACATTGATTTTTTTCCTCAGTCTCCAGCTAACCTTGCTCAAAACAAATAGTTGTTTACACAGATTATTACACTGGTTGCGCCAAGGTAAGATAGACGATAAGTGGCCAAATAGAAGGACTGGCTCTGAAACTGTTCTTACCGTCGATTAAAACAGTTGACAAATAAGAGCCAAACAAATTTTACTTTTCCACAGCTCTTCAACAGACCCTGTGGCACATGGGTAACAATGGTGTCTTCTAAAAACAACGTAATCTAGCATAAAGCACGTCGGGGTTCTCATCTATTTAGTTTTTGGATAAAGTTTTCTGATCTTTTTTCAAGATTCAAACCCTCTGTGGCAGAATTAGTTGCTTGAACAGTTTGAACAATATCAAAATACTAGCGCACAATCACATCCGACTGCTGTGAGTATCACCTTGCACATATTTATTAGCATATTTCAAACGTATCTTCGCCTTTTTAGGCCTTCTCAATAGATAAACTATTAAGGTTATATTTGTTTACTTGTATTTGAGTTAATTTGCTATTAGTTAATTGCAATTGCTCTTGGTGAGTGGATCAAATACTTTCATCTACGTCCATTTGATTATTCTTCTCCGCAATTGACTTGAATCGACTCAAACCGTACTAATACTGTGCTAATAGTGTTCTGTTTGTGAATGACCTAGTGACATTTCCATGTGAACTCTACTGAACTCAATCCGAGTGCTTCAGCGCTGATATATTTCCAAATAAAGTAACGGAATTATATAGGAATTGCTTACTATTCCTCCCCTATTCCCTTCCTATTGCTCTCCTACCGCTCTCCCATTCCTCCCCTACTCCTCTCCTATTCTTTACTACCGGTATATAGAAGTCTGAATCTCTGAATCAATTTTCACTACAATTTTGGTCTAATTTTCTTCTTCTTTCAATTCATGCAATAATTTTGTTGTCGTAAAGTTGAGTGAAAGGCCTTTTAGGTCTGTCTTCAACTCAGTGCACCTTTTTTATAGAAAGTTGAAAATAAATTAGGAGAAAGTTCTTCGGATTCTTTAGAAAATATGATTTGATTCTTGGAAATTATTTATTTGGTCGCTTAATTCGATTTGTCTTTATTTGAATATTTCGAAAATATTTGTCTCAATGTTGAGTTAAACTCATAGAATTGACGTAAGTGGTAGAGGTATTCTGGGTGTATTCTGGGTGGTGCTAATCCCGATTCTTGGAAATTTGCAAAACATATGACGAAATGCATTATAAATATTCTATTAGCTAGCTGAATCTAATAAATATATAAAGATGCTTTTGCTTTCAAATAAATTGTCGCCAATTTATAAACAATTATAACTTTAATGAATTTTTTGAGACTTTAATTTGATTAATGCAAAGATAAAAGGCTTCTCCGATGAACTATTCGGAAAAAGAGCGGTTCCAAGAATTATTCACTTTTTGATTTACTCAGTTTTGAGTGATTTTTTAGCAGTTTTTCAAACAGAATTTAATTATCCAAATTTGATTTTATAGATTCTTGGCTTTAGCTAGGTATAGTAGGCTTGACGTGCGAATAAAGCACTTGAGAGCAGAATACAGCTCTATATTCTGTCCGCCAATTAATTTTCAATTTGATTGCATTTTGAATAATAATTTTCAAATTGAATTCATAAAAATATTGCGATTCTAAGCAACAATTATTTGGGATTTAACTCCACTTCTATTACACTATAGAACTATAAATGTTTTACAATATTTTTATCAAAATCTTTGCAAAAGTTATGAATTGCGGACAGAATAGAGCTTTAGAAGAATCTGCGGAGAGAGGGAGAGAGAGACTATGTGTAAGACAGGAGCACAGGCATCTCATTGCGAATAGTAAAGAGCGATCTAAAAATAGCCACACATCCCTTTGACATTAGGCAACTCTCCGTTTATTCCTAATATAGAAAACTCGTTGCATTGGATACAAATATAGTAGAAGTGAAGCATTCACTACACCACAGCACTGGAGGAACACATGCACTAAATTCTGGGCTCTTATGTATTGACTGATATTCTATTATTTTTGCCGAGAATAAGGTCTCAAAGAATTGATCGATAACTCGAGTCTAAACGGCCGACTATATTGCAATTGCCGTAAAGAATCGACTGTTGCTATTCTAGGCTCCTATTATCCTTATTAGGATTCCTTTTCTTAAAGTTCATAGTATCATCTAGCTCATTTAACTTTGCGCCAAATTTATGTTCCTGTAGAATTAATTTGAATTTTGTGCATGATAAATGCAAGTGCAAGTTTCCGAATAAAAAGATACTAGTTTATTTACAAAATAACTTTGTTTACAGTTAGTGAACAGAATTCAATTGTTCTTGATGAGTTTGGATGAACATGATCAGTTTGATACAAATAATTTATGGTTATATGAGATGCAAATAAAATATAAAATATTCAATAAATAGATATTTAATTACATTTATAATTGTTCTGGTTGTCTATGTGCCAAGGTCTGTTTTTCCTGCTTGAAAAGAACGCGATTCAATTAATAAAGAACCAAGATCACTTGTAGTATTTTTAAGGACTTACTTCTTGTGCTTTGTTTTGACTTTTTGACAGTCGAGACCCGAATCGCACGGACACAACTCATTGAGACTATAGTCGAGTCCACCCAATGGTACATAACAGCGATGTCCTCTTTGGAGTTTGCTCTTGCAGATTCGTTCTCCGTGTTGTCGAGCACAGCATAGACCAGGTTTGCATTGGCTGTCGTCACTACAGCGCGATCCTTTCTGTCCGGGTTTGGCCGGCGTTTCACATTTGCCGAAAATACATATCAATCCCTCAGCGCACTGACCATCTCTGCGGCAGAGCTCTCCTTCTTCGTGAAGATAATCGCACTGTTGGTAATGGGAGTCGCAATACATGTCCGACTCTTCACAATCGCTGTCCTGTTTGCACTTAATTGATGTGAGTGTCGTATTGCCGTCCTGTTGGTAACCATTGGCCAGTGCCAAGTCATCGGGAATGGGGTTGTGCAGCATTAAGCCATAAATATAGGCACAGGAACTCAGTTTAGTGAAGTTCAGTACACAAAACAGAATTACATTCAATAAAAAATACATTTTTAGGGTTTGAAACAAATTATGATTTCATAAGTCTATGCATTGAATAACTCTTTGAAAAGTTTGCAAAACATTGGTTTTGAAGTCAGTGGTCATCACAACTGATACTGAAGACAAGTTGTGTTGAAGTGAGGTCAGTGTTAGTGCACCTGCAACTTAAATCCTCTCAGTTTTTATATGGGTTTAAGTGTGGTTTTCCAGACAATCCATTGGACAGTGACTGAGCCTCTGATTAACTTTGAATGTGTGTCAGGTGCTGATGGGATGTACGCCACTGTTCATCACTTCATTCAATTTGTCAGAGAATGAGTGAAAATATTGGAAATGGTGGTGCCTATGGACTGGGCTAGGAGTCCAGGCCCAGGACATAATGTGAAGTGAGAGCCAGTGTTTTTAAAATGTCAATAAGTCAGGTCTAGAAAACAAGGGAACTGAAGAGACAATTGGTTTGAGTGCCACAACTCAATCACTTAACAGTGCATTTGGGGAATCACTAATCCGGACCATTGGCTCAATTGGTGGTCCACTAAATCCACTGTAAGAGTGTGTCACTCAATGTTTGTCAGTAGTTGTGATTAAATAGAGATAATGAGCTCATTTTGACACTTTCTCCACACTTTTAGAGGACAGGTATAGGCTGTGAGTGAGCAGTAAATACCTGACTATAATGAGTAAATCAAAAATCTAATGGATTTAGAATTTAATGCTTAAACTCAGAGCAAAACTATTAGCAAATGTTTTCACCTGTTTTTGGCAGACAATTGTCGTCTATAATAGTTATCATTGTTTGCGATTACTATTGACTCCCATTTCTGGAATAGACATCACATTTGTGGCACTCATTAACCAAAATATGTGTTTAATATTTGGTTTTTGTTTGCTTTGCATTAATCGATAATTTATTAAACAAATCGTCAAATGTTTTGATTTATTCTATTTCTCTCTAAATTCAATGGAATTCTCTCTAATTTTGTGCTGTTTTTCAGGGAATCCCCTATTTATCACAGAATTGGTTAATTGCTGTCCACTTAAGTCTATGTTATTTTGAAGTCGTCCTAAAATATAAGTAGAAATTCCAGAGCAGCTCCTGTAGATCCCAACCTCTGATACCAAACCAAATGATAACTTATCTGACTTTTAGTACAAAAAAATTTGAGGAATTCTCAAAAAAGGGTTTACTTTTCAAAAATGAATAATTTATAAAATATTGGGTGAAAAACATTTATTTACATTTTATATAAGAATTAAATTGAAATCAAAATTTTTAAGTTTCAAAAACCAATAAATCGAAGAAAACGTTTAGAAAAGACTCCAAAATAGGGGAATATTCTATAAATTAGGTTTAAATAAGTTTAAGGATT
>JAQIYB010000234.1:0-13733 GCA_034699325.1 Oribatida sp. Gr-Ori-00743 | reverse complement strand
AGCTATTTTTAAGTATCGAAACCAAACACTCAGAATGAATTGACCAGAAATGGCTGTCGGCCTATGTTTACCGCCACCAGCATAGCCATCAATATAGTCAGTCTTCTCCTTTAAGTAACTAACTCTCACTTCACACAAGAAAATCAATTTTGACAGAAATTTTTTGCTTCTCTCGACTTCTCATTGACTTCTAATCCAATATTAACTGAAATGCGAATACAATTACGTCTATAAGTCTATCATTTATTTAGTCCTTTTCCTTCACTGCGATCTTATTCTGTGCTCTTTGGCAGCCAATTATCGCGTCAGTCATTACCTGTAAATCACTATAAATTATACAGAAAAGGACTGTCAGTGTATAAGAAAATTCAATCAGTGGTTCACTGTATCGTTACGTTATACTAATAGCAGTGACGGATACTCTTCTTTGTTGGCATTGCGTCGCACAGGTAGTCAAACGACATAAAATAGTCATCAAAAGTAATTTGCTTCTGTTTATAATGATTTGGTGTAGTTTTCAATTCAATTCATACGACCAGCGCTTTCTTAGCTCTCCACTAATGCCGGAGTCATTTCCGCCCAACCAGTCAGACCAGCAGACAATGTCGACTCATTCCACTGGTGCCGACATAGACACCGGTCCTCTCATTATTATTAAGGAATATATCACTTAAGTTACTCTCACTTTTTTGGAGGTCCACTCCTCTGACTATTCTATTAGCGCTGGTCATAGAGTTTTACACTTAAGAGGAATGGCTTCTCTCATTATAAGCCACATATAGCGACTGTTGGCCATAGTTTGTGCTCATAAAGGACTCACACTCTTTGATCAGTCGTTCCTCTCCTCCCTTTCCACCCGCGCGGTCACTAAACATAATACACTCGTATATTAAGTACTGAGAAGTGAAAGGCAGTCAAAAATTACTCCAAACTCTCTAATAATGACTTTTTTGACTCCAGTATTATAGCTCGGGTTTCAATGATTGGTAGCACCGGTAGGGAAAAAAGTGAAATTCTTTCCGACACCTGAAGTGTGTTATTCACTGACAGTCAGTGACTGACAATTGAATTCTATGCCGAGCTATGACTATTCAGGTATAGTTTTCTTATAAAATGTAATTTTCGAGTTTTATCCACTTTTCGAGTATTTCTATTATAGACTTCTTTTATTTGAGAGCTTATAGTCAGTCATTTGGTGCGGACGGTAGGGCTGAGTGGAAGTCATGATAGTCCCACACATAAAGACATTATTCTCATTATGTGATGCAATGATTGTTATTATTATTATTACTTTCTTAAGGACTAAATTTCTTGGTTTTTGTTACACATTTCTTAATCTTTTTTTCTGAAATACAATAACAATAATAAAGACATTTCTTCTCAAGAATTGAAATCTATTACTCAGAAGAGGAATAACACAAAAATGTTTTTGAATTGAATTAAATTTCAATTTCAGTCTATTTTTATATCCAAAAACATAGAAATGTTACGAAAGATATTGTAATTCTTTATCTAATATTATGATTCGTTTGTGCGATGGAAAGGCATATCCTTGTACAATAAATAATTGTAACATTCCTTTCTGGCACTCACTCTAAATGAGGGCTGTTCTGAGCGAAATGAGAGAAATGTTTTGCCTCTCATTTCATAACTAATACCGAAAATGCTATCATTTTTTTCGTATCACTCGCTCTGTCATATCGTATGTGATTTGCGGTCCCAAACCTGAATCAAAAGGCATCGGAACGGCCAGGGCTCTAATTCTAAGTGAGTGCTCGAGTGTGTATGTGTGAGTTAGTGGAGGCTGTGCAGCTCTGCCATCGTTGGTGGCCCTAACACTCTGGTCGTCTCTCGTCATAACCTCTAAAGTCAATTCTCACACACAATGGTAGGAATGGTAGAAAATATGGTTGAAGTCCTTTTTTTCTATCATTGCATTTGGGGGCCCACACAGAGAGACATTACACCAAATCCAATGAATTTTATTCAAGTTTTATGTGATTTGGCTTCTGTTAGATATGACCTCGGCGTAGGAGAGCCATACACACAGGAAAGACATCACTGGATGCGGAGAATATTGTGTTTGATCTCTTGGTGTGAGGCTCTGAGTGTGTGCCACAGTTTTGATAGTGTTTTGGGTAATAAAAGTCAAACTAAAAGCAAAGAACAGTTTTCGACAATTTAACGCATTATTCCCTTTATATGCGATATAATAGTTATAATAATAATACTAATAATAGTTATACCAATGATACCAATAATTTGAGTTTAATATACTCTCAAATCTATTCTTCTCTTTGGATATAAAATCCTTAGTTTTTATGACAAAAGAATATCAAATTCTAAGAAATTGTTTGCTTTTGTAAAGCCTTGGAATTCAAGTCTTTGGTTTCGGGTCTAATGTTTGCATTTTTTTTACTTCTCTTCTGTTTATTTATTTTATGAAATTGAAGACCAAAACAGACCTTTCTTTTAATGATTAGAGTTTTTTTTGAATTATTTTATTTATTTATTATTTAATTTTTGTTATAACACAGGAATTCCTAATTCAATGCCTCATATGATTTAACCTCACTTCACACGAATTGTATTATAATCTTGTTTTTCATTTGTAGTCTCCATTTATTGTGTAATAAATTTGCTTTTTTCTAGTATTTAATAATACCTAGATGCAATTACACTATCATTATATCATTTCCTTATATTTCATTAACAATTTTGGCGAATAATTTATTGTAATTTCAAATTCAATTCAATATTTTATATGCAGTTCTGTGCGAACGCTGTAATTGAATAATAAGTTTATTTGATATACTCTTTGATTGTCTGAATTTGTTTGCTTCACAACTAAAATACATAACAATATATTTCTCGCATACAATACCTGTGTTTTGGATGTTTTTCTGGCGAACTGTTTAGCACTGGGGCTCTGGAGGTTCTGCACTTGGGTTTTGTGTACGCATACAGTATGCAGTGCTTTGTGCTGTGCTCTGAATGCATGGTTCGCTTCAATTGACGACTTGATTGAAATTTTTTTCTCTTTCGCTTTTGACTCACTTTTAAAGAGCGAAAAATGAAAAAATTCTTCAGAAGTTACTCCAAATGATTGTAATGTAAAGACAGAAAAGCAATGAATTGAACTCAAGAATAGATACTCGACTCGACTCGAGTCGACATTTTGAGGCATTTTTCTCTCTCTTTATTTTCTAATCTCTTTTTCTTTATTTCTGCGAATGTTTTTGAACTACAAATCGGTTTTTCACTCTTGAAATCAGTGGAAAACAAATTTTTATCTATCAATCGGCTGACAAATAGAAAGTTGCTCTTTTTTTATCAAGACCAATTTTTCAAATATAATTAATGAATGCATTGGACTTTTCTCACACTAAAAGTCAAACGCAAATCACATTCAAAACCAATGCATAACTCAAATGCATGTCTTCAGCGAATAAAAAGCTAAAGAAATGCTTTATTTTATTATAGCTTTGCATTCAATTAATTTAATGAAGAAAATACTTTGTATTTTAATGCTTATAAACTATTTATTTATTGGCGAAAATAATTCCTAAATATTTTTGTTCATTACATTTATGTTAAGGCATAGTATCTGACGTTTGGCTCAAATTTTTCGGTAATTCGTTAAAAACATTTATTTGTTGTTTTTAGTAAACGTCGGAAAAAGGCATGAAATAGGCTAAAGAGTGGAGAAAATGTTCCCTCGAGTAAAATAAGCCCTTCTTTTTGTGCAGAGAATTACCTTCGATATTGCGTTCGCAAGAGAGGGGACTGGCGGCCAGAGACCACTTGCACTGTCTCATAATGTACTGTAAAAATACTGTAACTAATAATATAGTGATAATAAAGGAATAATTTATTGTTAACTTTAATCACTATAATAACCAGTGCTCTCGAAGACGGAATGGTTTGAGTTAAAAAAGTCGAGAGAGAGAGAGAGAGAGAGAGAGAGAGAGAGAGAGAGAGAGACCTCTTTGGCACTGAATAGTTTCGGAACTTGAAAATTAAAAATAATCGTAATAACAATAATAACAATAATGATAGTCTACTCTTTAGAATGTGCTTGTTATTCTTTCAATTTTAGTAAAAACCTAATAGCCATCCATCTAAAGGGCTGTTGTATTGATGAGACAGAAAGTAGTCTCAATAATAGAGCAGGAGTAGTTATTACACAAATAAATTTTTTAGCAAATGAGCAATGCCAATTTATCATTATTGGCAAATATAGCCTATCACTCGCTGGCCATACACTTTATTTATAATCTATTACATTCTAAGAAGACTTATGTGTCATATATTGGACGGCACTTCACTTTTAAGTATCGGCCGAAGAATTTTTCGGAAATTTCTCTTTTTTTCTCTCGAGTATTATATTTCAAATTTGATTTTATTTTTTGCTTCTAAACCCTGTCCTCTATGAAAGAGCTTTTCGTATGTTTTGCCAGCGATTGGAACATTCGCTTTGAACTGAAAGACCATTTTATTGTTGAATTGGATTTTTATGTTTTGTTTATTTCTTAACATAAAACAAATTCTTATAATTTATTTGACTTATTGTCAGTTATTGTAACCGAAACTCATTTGAAGGTTAGCTCCGAAATAATTCGCACAACTTATCAGTGTTTCTGTCGTTTGGAGACCTTTTGAATGGGTTTTTGTGTTAATCCTGTTATTAAACGCCTACCAAATATTGAGTGACTGTTAGTTAACTGGAAATACATTGAAATATAATACACAGAGAAATGAGAGGCAGAATATGAGTGACATATCTGCTAAAAACGGGATCCAAGTCTTGTTTCCTTCCAATCTTCAGATTGTTTTTCTCAGACCTTTTGACTGCGAGTTATATAATATATGAGACAATATATCAAACATTTTGTTCGTCTTTCACTTCCAAACATCCGAATCATTGATTTTGGTTTTAAAGGCAAAAACAGATAATTGCTGTGAAATGTTATCACGCGATCCATTGTAAGACTGGATTGGATTCGCCATTTATAAGTGTATTTATAACCTGCTATATGTAGAGCTCAGCCAATTGTTCCGTTCCATCATTTTGGCAAATAATTAAACAATACCTTTGAGCTCTTGATTTGGTCTTCGCTAAAGAATCAAAATTATCAGACAATTGGCTGAAAAACGACCGAAAAGTCTTCATATCTTCCAAATTCAGTCCAAAATTCTTTCTCACATTTATTCAGACTTTTGTTCAGTTCTTTTCACTCAATATTTTCAATACTAAGTAATCAAATATTTTTCTATTATATCACAAAACTATAGTTGAAAATCAAGAAATTTGTTTGAATTAAGTGTTTGAATAAATTTTCAATCATTTGGTTCGGGTTTATGTCAGCAAACAATTTGATGCACACATTCGAGTGATTATTGGAAAGGGATATGTAATGGAAAGCACTGGCATTTGCCTAATAATTCATGAATTATACTATCTATTCATGCATTAAATCATTCACCTGAACAGTCTATAGACCAGAGTTGAGTGCTGTTCCCCTCCCAAGAGTCTCACGCAATCAGTACACCATAGAGAAAGAGATAAACAGTATATTCGTGTTATTCCATAACAAGACTCTGGTATTGAATTTCAATTCAAACACTAAAAGACCACAAAACCTCTTATGCAAGAAATGGAAAATTGTTATAATAAAAGAGATAAACAGGGTAATATCAGTGTATTTGTGCGGCTCCCAGTAGCACAGGTATGCTTAATCACTAATTAATAAGGAGTGAGTCCCTGACCAATAAAACTTTTGCATACATTGATAGCAATCATAAATTATGATTCGTAATAAATGTCTTATATTTGACATTCAATTCGGAGAATAATATTATTAATTGAAAAAAGTCTATTGAAAGTCAAGTGTTTGACTGAATAATAGAAAAAATAATAATAAGAACCGTCTATTGAAAGGAAAGCCATAAATGAATGCATTCCTTAACCAAAGAGAATGATTTACAAAATAAATAAATAGGGAATTCCTCTTAAGAGTCATACAAATCGTTTGTTAGTCTCTTATTTCAAAATTATTCGACTCTTTTATTCAACGAATGCCTTCAATATCTGATCAGAAAAATGTTTTATATTTCTCTGTTGGCTGTGTCTGTATGTCTGGCCATAAGCGGAACGCCATCATAAATATCATTAAAAATAAGAGGAGAGAAGAGTAGAAAAATTTAAAATACATTTTTCAATACAAAATTCAATGCCTTCAGTGCTGTCGACGACTTGTTTTAAAATAAACACTGAATCAATAGGAGAGGGATGGGAGAGGGGTGAGAGAGGGAGAGAGAGAGAGAGAGGGAGAGAGAGAGAGAGAGAGAGAGAGAGAGAGAGAGACCATAGACGTCAACCAAAACAGGATGCCTTTTCATACCTATGCGCTTGTGATGTTCACTCACTCACCTTCTCTCCTGCCCTCCCGTCCCAGTCATTCATTTCAATTCATTTCATATTTTATATTCCTTTTCATACATATATTTATTATAACACAGACTTTAATAAACAGTAAATTATGATTTCGCTATTGAAATGTGAACTTAGGGTTGACTTTGGGTTTTATTACTCTCAATAGAGAAATATTTTGGGCCAGCCTTTAGGCAAACAGTGTGTGTGCACAACATTACATAAGAAGCCCTGGTAATAGTCAAGTGTTGTGCCGGTGCTGATTGTCTTATTATATTCATCAATAAATTCTGGTCTTATCTGAGTTCTGAGTCTTCAGTATTGCTGTGAAACTTACAAAACAATAGTTATTATTATAATATCTGTAATAAAGAGTGATATTGAACTGAAAACCCATTTAAATAAGTGATTCTTTTGCACAGCAGAAGAGCTCTCGGAGTAACACATAAATTGAATGTAAAGCTAATCATATGGGCAACGATACGGCTATTATTTATTTGCAAGTTCATTCCAGTCTTATACGGGAATTATTATTTATTATGTGGAGTATTCTGAGAGCCCAGAGCACACTATCCTCTCCCTCGCCATTCACTCTGGTCTACGTCTAAATATGTGTTTTGGGTGAACCTGTTTTGCACTCGAAATATAAAATATTTCTTCTTTTGATTTCTATTCTCTTATAACAAACAACAGATCAGATCTGATGAGACGATAGGCAATGATTAGCAAAAATATATTTTTCTGGTTTTCAATGCTTTGCTTTTTTGCTCATCACTGTTGCCTTTCCCATCCCTTCCGATAGGAATCCCAAACGAATCCAATTGCGCCAAAATTAGCATAAAGTCTGCGATAGTTTTCATTAATATCAAAACGATTTGTATGTATTATGAGTGGAGTTGTGGTGAAAAATTGTTTTATAAATGAGATGATATGTGAAATGAAATAACTGGAAGCGATTGAAATGATAGTTCAATTCCTGGTTCCTAACCATTCCCAGAATGATATGGTATTTAATCTAATTTTCTTCTTTATTGACCACCACTTCATTCAAATACATATTTATATACAAATAATTATTAAAACTTTTCTCACAAATAGTTTTGAAAGATTCGGTTTAATTGCTCTTAGATTTGGTAATTACTTATCGTAAGAGACTTTTATTTAAATATTTTGAGCAATAATTTAGAGTTTTATCACATATTTTGTATAAAATTGTCTCATATTTTGCTCATTCATCTGAATTTCAGTTGAATTGAACTCCAAATTCAATGTCTAATAACTCGTAAGAACTGTTTTGATGGTTAATATGTTTTTATTATTCAATTCAATGCCAGCATAAGAAAGGCTCGGATGACGATCCCTTTTTCAAGTCCTCTAAAGAGATATTAAATGTTTCTTATTCTTAATTTTATATGTATTTGAAGTTCATATAAATGTTATATAAAATGTGTATAAATATTACTCAATAACACAATCAAAATGATAAGAACTGGTGACTGCTCCCACTTTTAGAGCACAGACCAGGAAAGGAAAGACTGAAACACATCTGTGAGAGGGCAGAGATAGAGGTTTACTCAACAATAATATTTAGGAAACGCTAAAAAATAATTTGAAATAAAAATTTTGAAATAAAGTTCACTTCAAACACAAACAGAGGAGTAAAATAGAGGAACAGACAAACTGGGAGACACTTGAATGGAATGACTGTTTTTTCCAGTGTTTGTATTGAATATAATATAGATTTTTATATAACATAAGAGTTATTACAAAGTTTTTGACTCAAATAATGGAGAAAATTGAGAGATTTTTTGGCCCTTTTTTGCTAAAAAATTATAAATTGCTTTAAATGTGATGTTATATCACGACTTGAATCGAGTGCACACCACTGGCCTCTCTTTTGGGCGCAGACCCATCCGTATCTGTAGTTATTCTGGTGCGCTATTCACTTGAGTTTCAGCTCAATGGTCTACTTATGCCGTCCGTGAACTTCGAGACTAATGGTGTGCTCTCTTCGTATGGCTTCGGTCTCTGAGAAACATTTTTTGCTGTAATAATAAGGACTGTAGTGAAGGGCCAGTATTTCTCTGTTTATAATAGATTTTTCTGTCTGTGCCTTTGCTTAGTATAAGTGAAGTCTGTGCACTCATTCCGGCCCTAAAGCACTGACAGTTTAATTCTTATATAAGAGATTTCATACGAAGTCCATCATAATTAAGCCAATAATAGACTATTATATACAGAATAAGAAGAAAATGAATGAAATTTTTTTAGTGTTATTTAGTATTTAATTTAGTCATTCGTTGAAATAATAAATATAAGTTTCAAACCATTTCTTATCCATTATTTGGTATTTAATTTTCTCTGTTTATGATTCTCTTCGAGTATTTCTTTGTTAAATGTCTGTCCTATGAGTTAGTGTTTCCTTTTTTTGAGCGTTAAGTAAATACTTGGTTTGGTTTCCTTCTACGGCCCCGTCTTCCCCGTCCGACACGGAAGGAACTGATTGCGAAATTGTTAGCCAATTGACGTTGAAAAAGACAAATGAGAGGGAATCGCATATATTAGCCTCCAATTAATTCATTAACTCATGTCTGTGCCTATCAACTGACCTAATAGTCGGCCGGACAGCCCTGAATAGCGCTGGTATTTGGCTTTGAAATGCAAACAATTTCGGTGAGACTTGCATTGAGTCCTAAGAGTAATGTTTTTATCATTTATTACTCGTTTTTGAGCGGAATTAACAAAAAATATAATTATTATTCATAAGAAGAATAATAATTACCCCGAATAGTATTAGAAGGCTGTGCTAATGATTACAAGATCATTTCTTATTTGCTTTTTATCATCAGATTGTTTTATTTATGCGCAAACACTTTGTATTGTTGCCTAGCTAACATTAGCTGTGTGTAGAGCCGAGCACATCCACCCTCGAAATTCTTAGCATAGAATAAATGCGAAACAAAAATAATTTCATTGCTTTTTCGTATAAAAATGATTTGTTGAGAGCTAAAGGTCTGTACGCCAGAGCACAGGTTAAAAGGTCTGCGCTTATCATAAAAATTCGACACACAATCCCTGTATTGAGACTCATATGAAAATTCAGGCAAAAAATATGATTATATTCTCAAAAGTCAAGTGCTTATGATCTATAAGTCAAGTAAATAATAGGGCGTATCGTATATATCGTATATAAATATATTTCTCGGTTTAAAAAATAAATATATATTTTTGCGATTAAATACTGACTGTTGTGTTGCTTGAAAACTCATTCTGAGCGAACAGCTCGGATGGCCTTCCAAAATGATATTCATTTCTTAAACACAATTCCTTAACAACGAAACAAAATTACCATTTCTTCGGAACTGTTATTATGGTTAATATTATTGAAACATTGAATTATTATTGTTAAGATTCAGATTTTAGATAGCTTATTTTAGCATTGCTCCTTTTACTTCCAAATTCCTAGTGATTCCGATTTTTTAATACTTTTTAATGTAAATTTGGGAGCATATAAATTAAGTACTTCCCGGTCCTTATGTCAGAGGAATTATTTACTTATAGTTTTTTTCAATTATTATTTCGTTTCTTCTGTTGAATGATATTCAGAGAAAATATCTTAAAATTATTTAAAATGTATTTATTTTTATTTTATACAAAAGACGTCTCCGATTGTCGTCTGATTCCCAGAATTCTCTGATTTTTTATTCCGATTACTCTTAAGTTTCTTTTGGTTATTATATTTGGTATTTAAGTAAAGATATGTTCATTATTTGTGTCTTTCTTTGTATTTTGGTTTTGTTTCCTCTCTTTATGTCTTTTCGGTGTTTTCTTCACCGAAATTATTATCTATCGATTGAAACGAATGATAAAAATATTGTTTTTATTCTTCTTATTCTCTAATTCTTGAGAAATGAGACGTTCTTTGAATAAATTAGTGGTAAAAATGGTTATCATTAGTTTCTGTGGCGAAACAGGAGATGACGATTACTTTTTGCTCGGATAGCAATCAGTTAATGGACTGGTATTTGGAAAATGTATTTAAAAATTGAAGCAAAAATCACTAAAAATCTATTCCAACCCCTTTTTCAAAGAGTTTTAAAATTGCGATATTGACTGAAAAACGCGGGCACAGAATAGAAATTGTCTTTAATTAAGAGCCAAATAAACGAGGATAATATTTAAGACAAAAATGAAATATTCCTCAAATTAAGTAAAGTAGTATTTGAGAGACCGCTTCGGGTCTTTTCATCCCTAAGTGAGTACTAATATGTCGGCGAAAAAAACTGAACAGAATTTAAATATAATTTTGTTTAACAAAAACTATTCGCTCTTTTAATACTCAAAGCATTTAAAAAATAATGACTTTTTCTGTTCACTTGATTTTCCAAATCAAAGCCCGGAATAGAAGTCAATCGTATCATAACTTTAGGTTTTTTAACTATGATTTAGAAAATTACTGGAAAAACGGGTCTATTTTCTGAGGGCATACACACACACAGAGCACAGGCACACAACAGAGACGAACTGTTGTGTATGTCAGAGAGAAGGGCTGTTGGGCTAAAACTGAGGCAACAAAACTTTGTTATGCATTGATTGAAAATATTTCACTTTTATTTCTGAATTCAGAGCACCTTTTTTACAGCGAAATCAAGAAATTAATGACTTTTATCTTCTGTCGAAAGAAAAATACTTTTTTTGCTTTGATTTTTAAATTTAATTAAACTTTTTTCTGGTTCTCAATGTTTTTCTGAACTCCTAAACAGATTAAAACAGTTTTTTCACTCTCTTTATAATATGTTTCTTAAGATTTTCTTAGTTTTTCTTCTAATTTAATACGAATCGAAAGTTTTCTAATCGTTTTCTTATTCAATAAATTGTTTTTCGTCCGAATAACTCATTATTACTGAATGTTAATAATTGTGTCGATCGGAGAGCAAAACAAATTATCCGCAAATTTATTAATAATTTTCTCGTTTATCTATCGATTAGGAAATATTATAAATGCATTTGATATTAGTTTTGCTCTTTTCTCGTCATTGTATTTATTTTGTCATAAAATACTTGAATTGTTTTACATTTTAGTATATAATCAGTGATTGAATGCAAGTCAAGGCCTGAAAGTAGTTTGCAATCAATGGATAATAATTTATGAATTTTTTGCTCTGATTTCTGATCGAAGATCTAATTAATCGATTGAAACGAAAAGCATTTCTCGGTTTATAAGGTTTGAAGTGAAGTGAAGTGAAAAGTGTTTTGATTTGGAGTGAAATCCAATGCAATGACTGATCGAAGTACCGATTATTCGCTTCTGAATACATATAAATCAGTACTGAATAGAGATTTGTTTGAGATCTCTCTCATTTGATTTCACCAAACATTTTATTAATTCATTCAATTTTTATCCGTTGCGAAGAATTTTTATGATTTTGGGAACGATTTCTCAAAATGATATCAGAAAATAAGTTTTGGGCCCAAAACAGCAAAACTTGTTGTTATCTGACTCTTGGATAACAAGTTTTCACTCTTTTTATGCGAATTTTATTTATGAATTTATTTTCTAATAAAAACTTATTTTTCGGACGATTTTGAAGCAATACTTTCACTTAAGCTCTCAATTGAAGCCAAAAAAAGTTAAGGTTTGGCGAAAATTAAAGAAATTGCTATTCGTTTGAAGTTTAACTCATTATTTGATATGATATCTAAATATCTTCAGACATAGAAATTAAATAAAAACCAACCAAAGAGTTGGAGAGGCCCTGACATTGGCCTGACATGGGCCATGGATGGGAAAAAAGGCAAAGAGCCGAGGAATAGACCTGAGGTTATTAGACTTCTTTGAGACTTATCTTCTTATTAGTTGAAAATTTCATTCATTAATAAGAATTAGTTTTTCTTTAAAGTCAATCAAATGAAGTCCTATTCTGAGTCGTTCTGTAATATCTGATTGAAGTCAAAGTGAAAACAGTTTTTCCTCTCTCCGGGAGTGGAAATCTATATCTCTTTGGATGTGTTTATCTAAATAGGAGTCGGAGAAGAAATAGTTGTCTTATCTCTCAAAGCAATAGACACACAAAGGAATGCGTTTTTTAATTAAATTTAATTTTTCTCTCACTCTGTCTATCGGTGTATTGCTATCAGTTTTTCACTTAAATTACATTCTGAGCTAAAAGTGAAGCGCAAATCACTGCGATTTAAAGGTGCGAAACATTAATAGGAATTCCTCTTACTTTTAGCTGAAATAACTTTTTTTTCTCAAATCTTATTTTTCTTCATTCAATAGCTCACAAAAATTTTTATATAATTTTTTTTCTTCACTCTATCCTTAAGACAGTTTCACCAATGCTTTTGATGATAGACTGAGCCCTCCCTATCCCTGTCTTTGATTAGATTTGTATGGAGAGCCTGTGCTGGCGGATGAAAATCTAATTTAAACCGCTCTTACATCGGATTTTGTATTGTGTTTTGCATTTTGAGAATATTTTTCATAAATTTCATGAAAATCTAATTTATTTTTCTTTATTTTTAAAAATTATTAAAACATTATATAAGAGCCGAGTATTTCCTAAAAACCATTTTTCTTGTGATTTATTTTCAGAAAATACTTAATGTTTTGAAAAGGTTTTACTTAATGAGTTGATTTATGTGGGTCACAATATTTTGATATACTTGTTCAATTAGCTCTGGTACAGTTAGTTCGCTTATGTCGTTCCATAATTCTAATTCATAAATGATTTTCTACTTCACATAAATATGCTTCAAATGAGATACCCGTAATAAATGCTCTGTCCTTTTGAATGGCTCTCTCTCTCTCTCTCTCTCTCTCTCTCTCCCCGTCCCTCTCCCATAATATTTAGTTTAATGATTTGTCGCCCTTTTTTATTAAACAACATTTCCTTTTCTGACCAAAACATTCAGTGCGTGAAGTATTTTGAATTATAAGGATGACTGTGGGCCTCCCTTCAGGTCCCGAATGCCGCCCACTTGACAAATACTAAACACTGGGACTCAGTCTCTGATCAGATCTTTGAGAAATCTTTTTCCAATTTCTGTGACCGAAACCGAAGTGTATTTTTAAATAAATTTATTCTCTATTTGTTTGCGAAAAAAAAGTCTAAGAAATGTATTGAAGACCAGAATGAAAGTACCAAAAACTTGAATAACACGGCGGGTGTGCTTAGCACAGGTAGATCTTTGCAGGACATACACTCTCCGAGTGTTGGAGAAAGACAGTGATAGAGAACCTGCGAAACACACCCTAAATATATATATAAATAAAATAAATTGGAAATAAGTTTCGGTT
>JAQIYB010000233.1:0-13741 GCA_034699325.1 Oribatida sp. Gr-Ori-00743 | reverse complement strand
AGTCTACGCCTTTAATACTGTTATCACTATTTGTGAGTTTTCAATGAAATATTATTTTTCCGATTAATTTATTAAAATGTGTGTTCAGTCACTTTAGTTATGTTTCGATTCTTGCCTTTGAGTTGGATAACCATGGGCATTTATCGAGACCGACAATACATCGAAGTGGCTCTTCTTCTGATGGCAGTTGTGTTCCTCGCGATTATATTTTTGGTTTCATTGGTTCTTCTTTATAGAGTGATTACCACTGATTACAACTTCAATATATTAGAGGATTTAATGCAATTGATTGGAGTGAATACGACTAAACTTCAGTGCAAATGCTCCTCAAAGTTTATAATCGATCGCAAAATCTTATAATCGATGTCTCATTCAGTTCTCAAATCACTCAAATGTTTGTAACTATTATCTGATCACAAATTAATTACAATAAATATTTTTTATTTTTAATATCAATAGATTCTGAAAATACTATTTTTTTAATGAGTAAGAAAAGTATTCCACAAATAGATTCAGTTTGTTATCTCTCATTCAATTGAATTACCAAGAATAAATTGCCAAAACACCTTTAATTTAGTTGGTTTGGTTTATTTTTAGAATGGACAGGTAGGGAAAGTAGACAAATTGTCGCCCAATCCTTTTTATTAACTCAAGAATTATAACTAAAGAAGTGTCATAACTCATGAGTAATAAG
This sequence comes from Oribatida sp. Gr-Ori-00743, assembly GCA_034699325.1. NCBI lineage: Eukaryota > Metazoa > Arthropoda > Arachnida > Sarcoptiformes > Oribatida sp. Gr-Ori-00743. The sequence goes on along the minus strand of JAQIYB010000233.1, from coordinate 13,047 downwards.
TTATCTTTTGATCCCTCATTTATATTGTTTAGACCAGTCTTATCAGTGTGACCCCACCCGTGCTCTCCTTAATGTTCTATTATTTTGGTGATCATTACATTTGACATTTAAACGACATTATCGATGATTTTCTTTGCTTTTATTTTAGTTTATATTTGACAACAAATTCGATATTTATAGGAATTACTGATATTTTAGTCAAAATTGATTGAAATAATCACAAATTTGATCCTTTAGTCGTTTAATCAGATTAAATGACAATATTTTCAATCAGAGTTATTCTCTAAGAGATCAAATTCAGTGTACTAGGTAAAGTGTCCTTGTCGAATCAGCTAGCTAATTTCTATCACAGAAATATAATAAGATAACTGAAAGGCATTTTTTGGCAAAAATTAATTCAATTTAATTGTTTAACAATTTTTATTTAAAGATTTCAGTGAAAGCTCTATAGGGGACCCCTTTTACCCGACGAGTAAGCAGGGTAAAATTCTTGATTCACTTTTAGTCGATGCGATATTTTAATAGTAAATTCGGAAATTATTTTCTTACAAAAACTTGTTTTTAGGGCTTTGTCTCATTTGAAGGGGTTGTCTCATTTGGAGGGCTTTTCTTCTCGAGTTCTTTAAAAAGTCGGATATATTCAGTCATATCACTGAAAAGATTAGAAAATTATTAATTAATAAATAAATGAGAGAAAAATACTTTGAATCGGAAAGAATTTGTTGATATTGTAATCCATTGTCTTTCCGATCATTATTCGTATGTTTGAGAGTATTTAAAGTATAATTATATGCAATTGAATGCAAAGCAGAGCCAAAAAAGATAGTCAAAAGACAAAACAAAACTATTTGTGAATTTGGAACCCTTTTAACATTTCTAATACCATAGTATCGATCTCTGGAACCGTTACCTCTTCTCCTATACCAGAATAACTGCTCGAATTGACGCCGTTTTATGTCATCATAATATCGACTGAAATCATCATCTGATTGACTATTTGGGCCGTAATTGTGGCCATAGTTGCGGCCATAATTGCGGTCATAATTGAGGTCATTATTGCGGTCATAATTGTGGCCATAATTGTAACTATTCTTGAAATCATTGACAATATTTTGTTGACTTAATGTCTGATCGTAAGCATGTCTTTCGTGGTCTTTAATTAAACAATTGTATGCAATGTTTATGTTTTGAATTCTTGTTTTATTCAATTCTTGTAATTTAGGATCAGTTGAGAGATGATTCAAATCGGGGTGAAATTGTTTACAGAGTTTTAAATACGCCAAACGAATGGCCTTTTTATCACTTTTTCTTTCGATTCCTAATATTTGGTAATAGTTTTGTCCAAAACTGTGGACAAGAAATTGATTGCATTGAAAATCAAATTAACATTAAATTTGATTTTTAGACTCACTTTTGATTTGATAATAAAATATTTCGTACGGAAAATAAATCACAATTTACTGACAATATATTTGTTTTGGAGAATAAATTTCTATTATTTAAAGTTTTAAAATACATTTCTTTAATAAATTGATTAAAAGTTTTAATTTAAAACTAAAGTTATATGAAATATGTTTTAGTTATCATTTGATTTGTTTGACATTTAAATCAAAACAGAATTAGAGATAAAATATGACTTTAGATGTCAGTGAAATGAAATAAGTTTGTGGCACAGAATATGGAGCGCCGTCTGCTTTCAATTCTTTATTTTAATCATTAAATTCTGTAATAAATTAAAGTGTATTTACAGCTGTTGTGTACCTCAAGTGAAAGTGTTTTCCGGAGACACACTTCATCTCAACTCAAGAATTTGTTTGGTTATGGGTTCACATATTTACTCCACTTTTCCGCATATTATATGTAATTCGCGTTCAAAACATTAATGAATTTCAAATCAATTTAATGATTGAGTGATGTCTCAAAATATCCGCATTTTAGTAAAGAATGTGAAGAATGGGATCAGTTTTCGTCCATTTTTCTCAAATACTGCAAAAGTATTTTCTAATGTCAATCATAACCGATATGTTGGGACGGAAACGACCGACGCTTGCAGTACAGGCCATAGTAAGGGCCGTCAAATTCAACCCAAACCCGTTTTAGATCTGGATTTTGATAATACTCGGGAAGCGTTTAAAAGTAAGACCACATCTGAACTCTTCAGAGCACTGGTTGTTCTCAAGTTATGCTCCTATGATCTGATTGTCCACAACCACTCAAAGGTATGTGTCTCAATCATTACCAATATAGTCAAAGAATCTACCTAGACACAATTCTATGAATAATACGATAATAACTCGGTACCACAGAAATTAGCTTGTGCAGTTATCAACACTAAGTCTTGTTAAGTCAAAGTAAGTAATAACTCAGGGATTATCTATTCTAAGCCCACTCCTAGGTTGCGGACAGCGGGTAAATTAATTGAATTACCCGCCGCTTACCCCAGAATTTCGGTAATTGAAAGCATCGGAACTGCATTTTACGACAATTTAATAATAGATTAATCACTAAATTTAAGTGAAAACAGACGACAAACAGTGTATTGAGGATAAAATCTGATTAATTCCTGTCGTTATTCTATGCCATGGTTGACCAAGGGGGTCGTCTTAAAAATGGCCCTCTAAAATTTCACTTTAAAGGTCTGACACCAGGGTCACCCCACTTTCTTTATTAAACAAAAAATAAATTGTGCAATTTAACCTATATATAGGTCATATCAAGAGAATGACCTTGTTCCAAATATTTTAACTGTGTTTGTTCAATAAACTGGAAGCTAATCCGTTTGGGGCGAAGAGTTTTGGGAAAATCTCTTTTCGAACGACTGATGAAACTTACATTTTATGGACACTTTGTTGCCGGAGAGGACGAGCAGTCAATCCGTCCCACTTTGGATCACATGAGATCTTTTGGAGTCAAATCTATTCTCGATTATAGCGCTGAAGAAGACATTACAGAAGAGGAAGCTATTGATATAGAATTGGCGTAAATCTAGTGTTTGTCCCCTCTTTTCATATGACTTAATGTGAATATTGTTTCAGAACCGGTGATTACGAACCCAAACCACAAAAAAGTGGTGAAAAAAGCACTTTAGGTAACAATTTATTCAAATATAAGGACTGGGATTTGATTTATAATTATTATACGTTTGGAACCAAACAAAAGATCCTCTCAAACAATATTCGGCACAAAAAGAGTTCGCTGACCGTCGAAAGTATGGACCGGTGGCCCGAACTTACTTTTATATGAATGAAGCCAACTGTGAGAAGAATATGACCACTTTCTTGAAATGTATTGACGCCGTGGCCGGTGCCACACATGGCACAGGCTTTGCTGCTATCAAATTGACGGCATTGGGCCGCCCTGGTATGCATACACTCTTTGCTTCTGAGGTATATCTAATGTGTGAGTCAGTTCTGTTGTCACAGTTATCTGAAGTGATCGCCCGAACCCGTAAATACTTCACACAAATCACAGGCATTGAAAAGATGACGTCTGGAAACGTATCGCCTGAAGAGTTTCAAAGACATTTGGATCAGAGGTTCAAAATTAAGACCGACAACAAAGAGGTGCAGAATTGGTTCAAACAAATGGATTACGACCAGAGAGGGCTTTTGAATATCTTCTCCTGGAATGGACTCATAGATATGCAGCACCTGATTAGTGATCTCTTCAAAGTTCCAAATCTAACGACGGGTCAAATCGAACCCATTATTCGAGCGCTGACTACAGAAGAGGAGGAAATGTTTCGAAATATGATGAGAAGAGTTCATACGATCGCCGAAACGGCCAGAGATAGAGACGTTCGGGTTATGATTGACGCGGAACAGACATATTTCCAGCCGGCGATCAACAGAATTACATTGGAATTAATGCGTAAATATAATAAACAAAAGGCTATAATATTCAACACATATCAGTGCTATCTTAAGGTATTTTTGACCACTCTTTTAGACAAATATAAGTTTCTGTTCATTTTTGATAAAAGTCGGCCAACGAGTGCTGTACTGTTGATCTGGAACTGGCGGAGCGACAAAATTTCTTTTTTGGCGCTAAACTCGTCAGAGGAGCGTATATGGAACAGGAAAGACAGAGGGCCCGACTTGTGGGCTATGAAGACCCAATCAATGACAGCTATCAGTCGACTACTGATATGTATCACAAAAATCTGGACTTCTTTATGAGAAAAATAATTGAAAGTGGAATTGAAAACAAGAAGATTGCAATAATGGTGGCCACACATAATGAAGACACCGTACGTTTTACTGCTCAAAAGTGAGACACAAATATTCTGATCTCTCCTCTAATCAGTCTTTACTTATAGAATGAAGGAATTGGGAATCGAAAGACACCATAAAGTGATATGTTTTGGCCAATTGTATGCAATGTGTGACCAAATCAGCTTCTCTTTAGGCACAGACCTCTCACTAAACTTTCAGGAATATTAAATTCATATTTTACTCTTAGGTCAAAACGGTTATTCCGTGTATAAGTATACCCCTTACGGTCGGGTCGATGAAGTGATTCCCTATTTGTCTCGTCGTGCGATTGAAAACCACGGGATTATCAAAAATGCTGAAAAGGAACGCAAACTTTTGGCTAAAGAATTGATCCGAAGATTGAGAACCGGAAATGTTTTTTATAAACCGATCGGAAATTATACTCCGATTTGAGTGAAAAGTTTTTTCTGTTAAACATTTTTAATATTTATTTTTACCAAAGATTTTGAAGTTTTTCTGAATTTTATTCTAATTATTAATGTTTTTATAGAGAATTAAATCGAGTCATAGATATTGTGTTGAATTGACCCGAAACTAGTCTTTTAGTAGTAATCAAATAAATCTTCGATTTTGATCTGCAGTTCATTTCGTTGACAACTAAATTGAGATCAGATTTAATGTCGGAACCATTGGATACTCTGATTGCGATGCTTTCGACATTTGAAGCGATGGCTATCACTTATACACTTATACCGAGCGCTCGGCATATCAGGTCTAAGACAGTGCACACGTATTGCAAAATCATTTGAGGAAAATTGCGTTTAAATTCTATAATTCTAAATTATTCTTGCTCAATTAATATGACATTCAATTTTGATTATTAATAAATGATTTCACCAGATTAGATTATATTTTCTCTTTCGAAATTTAGGAGGGGTCTCCAAGGTATACATAATTCTAATGAATCGGGAATTTAATGTATTTCTTAATTTACAAAAGTTTATCTCATCTTTCAAAATCAGTTATTTCTATTTTTTAAACTGACCTTAATCAAATTTAACTTAAATTTTATTATTTGAATGAGGTTACGTTTATGTGGATATGAGATAATTTAACTAGATACCTGCCTAGTAGACAAAAATTAGCCCAAAATATTCAATAAATACAAGTACAAGTACCATGGTCCATTACTCTGGAATTTAGAGCGAGAATAGCGTTAGTAATGAATGATTGCGTCGTTTTTGTAAGTCATCGAAGTTTTGTTTATTTTGAGTTCACTTTAACTCACTTTTTGTTTATTAAATATTTGACTTCAGAACTGATGACAATGTCTTCGCTTTCGGTAAACGTAAGCGTTGAACCTTTAGATGAATATCAGATCCAAGAGATCACATATGACGGACAGGAAAAATATATTCAGTGAGTCTTTTAATACATTTTATCGGATTTTCTCATTCTTATCGATATTACCATTCAATCGATTTAAGACCGCTTTCGATGTCTGAGAATCTGACAAAAATGGTTCAAAAGATCGACTTTTCAAAGATCGGTACCGAAGCGGAGGACACAAAAAGCAGTTTGGATGCCATCGATGGCACTTCAAATGAAGGCGACTCCAAAGAGTTGGTCACATTTCAGCCCTCCCTCTGGCCCTTCGATTCCGTGAGAAATAAATTAAAGTAATGTCTTCTCATTTGAATAGATTTGCGTAAAACTAATATTTATTGTGAAGACAAGCGCTGACAGAAGTGACGGTTCTCTACGATGTGCTCCACATTTGCAAAGATAAGAGATATTTAGTGTTGGATCCGATCTCTCAGGACTCCAATGAAATCAAACCAATTACTGCTTTGGTCGCCAAGAAAAGGGTAATTCCAATAGTTTTACCGAAGTCTTAAAAGTTAATGACAAATATGTGTCACTTCTCAGGCGCTGTCAAATGTGGCCACCATTATAGCCGGTGGCGCTGATCGCATGCGATCGTCGCAATCCGAGGCCAATCGGAATCGTTCCACAGATTTTCATTCGGAACTCTTTAATATGAGACAAAACTGGAGGTTAAGAAAGAAAGAGAACTCAATTCTCGGAGATCTCAGTTACAGAACCGGTATTTCCACTCTTTTTTGTATATATTTTTATTGGAAAATATCTTCCAATCAAAAGCCGGTTCGCGTTTTCCACATTCGGGTACATTCGAAGTGACCAAAAATGAAGACCAGCCTCAAACTGGGGAACGGATCAGTGCTCTCAAAGTGAAGGTTCCTGCAGACTTAGAGGGCGGCAGCTTTTTTCAAGTCAAAACTCAAAAAGGTTTACAATCTTTCAATTGATTTGCAATTATTTAGTCTTTTATTTTTAAATCAATTTTAGACACCGATTTGGTGTCCGACGGAGAGATATCTATTCCGACGGCACCGGTTATGGCCCCGAACTTAGACCTGAGTTGGCACCAGAAGTTGGAAAACGCACAAAATGTTTTGTTCAACAAAGAGTTATTCGCTCAGTTGGCCCGCGAAGCAGTTCAGCTTCAGCTACCGATCCCCACCACAGTAATCGGGAATCAGATAATCGCATCTCTCTTTCCTGGCGTACAGTTGTCTATAGTCTTGTGTCACACGACTATTAGCGGCAAAATAAAACACCAAAAGTCCTCAAATATGGCCATACCTTCGAAATTCGCCGATACGCCGAACAAACCGGTGTTAGAACACTCTTTACATCAATTACTCCATGAACTGCATCACAACACTTTGCATCACCCGATGCCTCACCCGACGACTGCAACTTTAGGAGTAAGTCATAAAAGATATTTGGCCGGACCCGAGGCTTATGACAGACAAGCCATCGCTGAGATCACCAAAAACGAGACCATTTTGGAGCAAATCATTTCACAAACACAACACGACTTACTTCGGTTGAGGACTATGTATATGATCGACACTCTGGCCTCAGAAATCAAAGATCCGATAATTGTTGCGCACTGGTTGTGTCTGAACAGCGCCACCAAAAGTAGTGTCAAAATAAATATCGTTTCTTACGGATACGAATCTCTCTGCAGAACTCCTCTCGTGATTCATATCTCAACCAAAACACTAAAAGCTATTCTTCGCGACGGAAGAGTAATAAACATGTCGTATGAGTCACAGGAATTGCGATATTTATTATTAAATCAGGTATTTCTCCGTTTCTCTCAAATATGGTGTCCAACACTCTGTCATTCATTGTTCAGGTATCACAACATCAAGTATTTGCCATTCAGGCGCTCTCAAAGCCAATGGGTTGGAGAGTCCTATCACTTAATATAAATGTGGGAGTCGGACACGTAGAACCCATCGGCACCGCCTCTTCGATAGTATTGGTTTCACCGAACGGCGATCGGTTCGTTTCGCAACAAATCACTGAAAACTCATTAATTGTTTTATTTCAGAATTATTGCCATTAGATGTGGTCCTCAATCAGGAATCGAAGTCAAGTATTGTCAGTCCCCTCAAGAGTTCTTTCCGAGTACATTGGTTCGGGACTTAAAGTGGCAGAATCTGACGGGAACTTATCGCGAGGTCGACTACGAGAGGATTGAGGGCAAGAACTTTATAAACAAAATGGAATACCTTATGGCGAGTCTCGCAAACTATTGATTAACGCATTCATTATCTCATTTTTGATGCAATCATTTCAACGAAAGTCTTCAGGACTTCTTCACTCTCTTCGCTAATAATTGACTTAAAAATATTCTTTTATTTAAGACAAACGAATAAAATATACTTTTATATAACAAAAGGACGAAATATGTAGTTATGTGGAACTCCTTTTTCCCGTTTCAGAACAGGTGCTGTGGTTTGTGTGCATCAGTCCATCGCCGGCTTCTAAATTGAAGCCATTTTGATGATTGTCTGTAGTGCTGTCCACTCCTTCATTAGTTCTTTCTTTATATGAAAAATTTTTGATTGTGAGCTCCGGTGCGATATCTATGGAATCGATTGGAACCAACCACGAGAATAGTAGTGACAAGAAATGTTCGACAACTGCCAGGACAATGAAAAGAGCGCCGGAAACAGATCCGCACTGCCAGAACTTATGTAGTCTGTGGCCCAAGTGGTCGATCGGGTCTTTAATCACTGAGTCGTAAACCCTTTGTGTTCTCTTTGCGATGTCTTCCCATTGATAATAACTTTTAACCCTTTGGTGCGCTTCAAACGGCGAAATCACATTTCCAGCTGTCCTGTCGGCTAAGGCTCTCTCGAGTCCATCCATCAGTCCTTTGACAGAAGGCTCTGTCAACCAAATCATTTGACTCGGAAGTACTTCAGGAATTCCGCCGACTTTAGTGCTGACCACTTGAAGACCACAGGCGGCCGCTTCAACAATTGCCATACAAAAGGCTTCTGTGAGGGAAGCGTTGAGGAAGAGGTCGCCCTGCACTAACACATCTCTGACATCGTCGTGTTTTATGGCTCCCAAGAGTGTGACTCTGTCCTGCAATTGATGTCTTTCAACCACCTCTTCAATAACAATACGTTTGGGTCCGTCGCCACCGATCAGGAAACGAATGTTTGGATGTTTGCAACAAATTTGAGGTATGACTCCCGCCAATAAGTCCACTCCTTTACGGTACACGAGTCGACTGACCACTACTATTGTTACTAAAGTCATACAAAACATTAAAAAATTTATCAAAAGTTTCGATAACTCACTCGAATCCGAATCTTTTTTATCAGAGGACGGCATAAATATATCGGTGTCCACAGCGTTTGGTATCACAGAAATTCGATTGGGTTCGACCCCTGCCCTCAGAGCCGTATTCTCTTTACTAAACAATTAAGAATATATGAATAAAGAGGTAAAGGAAAGGGGTGTCCGACTCTTACCCGGTGTGTGAAACACAAATAACTCGATTACAAATCGCTAAAAGCATTTCTAATAATTTATTAGTGATTATAGCACTGGAATCGGCGAATCCGAACAGAGAGTGGTCGGTGAAGACTGTCTTCAATTGGAGTGTCTTAGCATGGAACATCACCTCGTGAGCCAAAGCACTGAATGCTGAGTGGCCATGGACAATGTCGATCCTCTCTCGAATCAATATGTAGCGGACAAGTGGGAATGTCGTGAAGAGTGTCGGGAGAGTGCACTGGTTGTAGACGACCCACACCGGCAGGTAATACACTTTGAGACCATTCGTCATATAACGAACACCCGTCCGATCGTTGTAGGCGTGACTTATTATAATGACTTTATGTCCCAATTTGATCAAACACTGAGATAACTGATAGATGTGACTCTCAACCCCTCCAGTGTTCGGGTAGAAGAAGTCTGAGGCCATACTATAATCGAAGTTATATTTAATAATAGAAACTTAAATCAATTGTTTACCAAATTCTATGCATTTTCCCGAAAAGCCTCTGATTTTATCACTTAAATCACTGAAAACATTTCTATCCTTTCGTTTCCATTAAAAAAAATTTGTAATTTTTGTTAATTTAAAATATAACCAATAATTCAGGTCTTTATAAATCAATAATTAATTAAAAATAAATGTTTGTAAAACTAAAATAATATGTGACTGACTTTCACAGTGTTTACAGTTTATGGGAAGTTCCCATTGAGAGCCCATTGGATACACGACTTGTGTTTCATAAACAAAGTCTGCAATCGATTTGTTTACACATAAAAAATGAATAATATTTTATGAATAACTGTACTCTCATTTGTAATTCAAAGCTTTTCGTTATTTTGTCACAAACTTAGAGTAATTTATTGCTTTCTCCGCGTATTTCAGCACAAAATTACTTTATTTTAACCGTAAATCAATGGAGAGTCGGATCCGTAGAGCCTCCTGCAAACCATATGGTAATCTCGCAGGACTTCCAAATGAAAATGATGAACAGTCGGATCTGCTTATCAGAATTTGCCTAGGTCAAAGCATATTTGGACCCTTGAAGTTTAGCCCAAAACGGTTGTTAGTGTTTACGGCAAACATTTGCCGAATATTTGTTTTAATCGATTATTGCTATGAAATAATTGGCAAAAATTACACAAAATTTGAGAAAAGAATTTGATATTTGAATCTAAAAAATTCTAATAAACTATTGGAATGTCTTATTGTCTTAAACTGATCCGAAGACAATCGCTAATTATTATCAAAGTTTTATACATTCGTCTAATAAGCAAAGGATAAATAAGATGTGCGGTTCGTCACTAATACTGCATGTCTTTGTATTGTGTGAATACCGAGACCTTATCCTTTAGTTGTTGACAGAACTGAAGGCCAACAGTAAACAAAACCAAAGCCTCTGAAAGCCAGGGAACGGATGTCTCAGCCTTTGAGTAACTTAATTAAGACTGAGCTCACAGTTTAGTGAAATACCTGGAATATTTCGAACTTGAGTTGTCCGGAATGGTCTTTCATCATATGATAGACCGCACAAATCAGTTTATGCGACTGAATATAAAAACTGACGGCCAGATCACTAGGGAGTGGCGGCTGAAGAGCTTTCTATATATAAACAAATGTGAGTTAAATAGAAAATCGGAATATATTTGAGACCATATTTCTGCTGTTCTGCAACTCTTCAATGGTTCGCTTCTTCGGCACTATTAGACTGTTTCGACCCCTTTGTAAACAACTCATTACGTTATTAATCATCTGTTGGTTCAGAATATCCAATAATTGTGACAATTAATAGATTAATAGCTTTAAAACAATTAATAAAAACCTCAATAACTTCTTGAGCCGATCGGAAGTCAAACTTATTCTCATTTTCATCATATCTGAGAGGAGGCGAAGACAACACACAGAGAGCAGACATTAGATGATTGGATGCGTCTTGAATCTGATTGGATTAACAAATGGTCAGACATTATGACAAACACCAATGGAATACCCATAGCGTCTCAAAACTAAGGGATAGACTGGGAATACCTGATGCAGTTTCCACTGACAGTCGTTTTGTACAATAGTTCGTAGATTAGAATTCGAGTGTTTGTGTAAACGAAGATTAATGTCCTGACAATTGTGAGAATCAATTGAAACAAAGATTATCTCATTTGCAAACTCACGGCATAACAGATATTGTCAGCAGAAAGAGTTGCGCTGATCTTTATCTGATCCAAATGTGAAGTCGAGTTTAACTGAAATTTTTCCGTTTTGACCATCGATTCTAAGCCCTGAATATGAACCGGAAATCGTCGACAACACTCCTGTCCGCCGATAAATCAAAATTAGAATAAAGAAGACTCGAATCGGTTTAATACCAAAATAATTGAATGCAATTGAGTTAAAATAGTGTTGACTTCTTGGTTGAGCAGCCATTCGAACTCCTGGTGCTATTGGATGACCAAGGTTACAATTAAATTTTCACAATTTCAACACATTTTATATTAATTAATGATTGGATAATATTTTTGTTTCCCTTATTTTTAATTCATTTAAAATATTTAAATATTTTAATCAATAATTAATTATTTAGTTTTTAAAGATTTATGAAAATCGATAATAAAATTAATTTAAAGTTCGGGACAAATGAAAATACTGACCAAAGCCGTCAATTCTTCGTCCAAAACCAAAGCCATTGAATAAATTTGTTTTCAAATTAAATGAATAATTAATATCTGATTATTAAGACATTTAGTCTCAAAATTATAATCAAAACAATGATTGCATTTATTTATAGATTTCAATAAAAAGGTGTATTTTATGGGATAATAAGCGAAACTCTTTAGAGAGTGAGAGCATGTGATTGGTTAATGTTAGCGATGCTCAGCCTTTGGGCCATCTCTTTGCCAAACATTTTGATAGACAATCGATTTGACATTAAAATAGTCAAAACTGAAGATAATATTTAGGACCAAGGTCAAATTTGGACAAAAACTCTGACAAACCCTTCTCTAAAGTCAAAGAGTTTAAAAACCTTTTTTGCGACATAAGTCCTGAGTTATCGATACTTTAATTTGATTTTGAGAAATGCCCTTGCTCATTATGCTCCTTACTAAGGAGTCCTTAGTATAAAGAAAGTGAGTTTCAAAGCACTGAAAAATAGATCCATTTATATGTCTTTGAAGGGAAGCTAAAGATGTGACTCAAATTGGGTCCGAAGAGTCAACTCTTTCTTAAGACTTAATTTTTATTCAACAAAAATATTTGATTGAAAAGTAGTGACAATTGTCTCACATTTTGTAGTAATTTATATAAATGTATGAAAAGTTTGACAAATAATTGAGTCAACACTTAAACGATTGAATCCTCGCTTTTAATGAAATACTTTTTATTTAAGAACTCGTTTTGAGACAATTCCTCATCGATTTCCAGTTCTCGAGAGCCGACGACTAAACGGTTTCCGGACTCGATTTGGTCGATATTCTTAAGCACTTTCGGTTCACTTATACTAATCATTAAATCAATAATTAACTAATTGTTAACCAAATGTGAGAATTAATACCCCTTTCCTTCGATAGAATACAATCGAATGGAATTATTGGAGGAAAGGGTGAGAAAGCCGTCCGAAGCGAACTGTTTGTGCTTTTTATTTGGTTTATAAGTGCCATAAATTACTTTAAATACACGAAAGTGGGAGTCGTGAGGGACACCACTTGTCTGCTCTTCACTTCTCTTTTGTCGTTTATTTGATCCTTCAATTGATTGTGAGTGGACTCTGTCGGCGCCCATCTCTTCATTGAACTTATCTTTAGAAGCGATTCGCTCTAATATATGAGCCATTGATCGACGGTTCGGTTCCGCATTCGTCATAACATTTGGATCTACTTTTAAATAATTGAATAAATATTTGATTTAATTATAATAACAAACCATTTGTTAAAAGTCGAAGTCTTTTACCGC
>JAQIYB010000232.1:0-13743 GCA_034699325.1 Oribatida sp. Gr-Ori-00743 | reverse complement strand
ATAAAATGAGTTAATTATTAAGGTTTGTCTGCGGCGGCGGGTATTGGCGTCGATGACTTACGTCGACTCTGTATTTTACGGCTATCGTTCGTTAAGGGCTGGGGTCCTGACTATCCTCGACAGAGCATTAAAGAGACCCCGTGTTGGATAGAAGTGCATCTCCACAGAGCTCTTCAACTGTTGGATGAGGTTTTGCATACAATGCCTATTCACGATCCCAGACCTCATGACTGAGCGCTCATTTGACGAGACTTTAATGAGTCAATTATTGATATTATACTAAAAATAATTGTTTTTAATTATTTACGAATCAATGTTTAGATTTTAAAGTTTTTTAAACGACTTTAATCATGAAAACAGTTTTAAAATAGCGGATTCATTCGTTTGTCGATTGAATCAAATATTTAGAAAATTATTTCTCATATTTTGCTTCTCTTTTTCCGTTTCATTGCCTTAAAAGAGATTTTTCTTTTCGATACGAAAATCATTTGCGAAATACATTTACTTTTATTTTATATAAAAATCGATACATTTTTTAAATTCAAGTTTTTTAAGATTTTAATACTTTTATGAATTATTTATTCTCTGAATTGTATTTTTTGATCGGAAATTATTTTCCAATTACTAGAAATCTTTGCTCATTTCAAATGTCATTTCATATTAAGAACTAAATTATTTTCAAAGCTTTTGATTCGATATAATTATATAATAAATGTCTTTAATCTTAATATGTCTGACAAATGTTTTATTCAAACTATTGTTAACTAATCATTGATTAAACTGATTATTCAAAACTTTTATTCAAATTATTTGGACAACTAATTGCTCTAGCCCAAGTCACTAGTCTTAGTCCAGTGACGGCCAACTTATTTGTTGAAAGCAGCCGAAAGTTGCTAACTGAGCATGCAACATTTTTATTGCTCACTATTTTAATACGTTTTAAATATTAATTACACGAAAAGACGATAAAAATGTTTAATAAATGAGTTATTGACCAACAAATGTGTTGTATGTCTCAAACTAAACACACCTATCATTTGTTAAGTCAAAAGTGATCTAGATTCAAGTTTTAATTTAAGCTCATATTTCGAACCAATTTTATTCAATCATTGATGTGATTAAAGAATGCAATCGAATAGAGTTTTCGCATTTCTCCTCTTCTCACCAATTGTCTGACCAAACAGTTATGGTGTGCATCGATGCTGCAAAAGGTGGCCCACAAAAGAAAATCAGAGCTTATTTTCCGTATCGGAACAAGAATTTAATTCAATCGATTATGAATAAGACCAAGAACCTAATTTATATTTTTCTTAAATCCTTAATTTGGCAGAAAATGTCATTACTTTACTCAATGAAGTGACAAATGACCGAAAATACGTTAAATTTGTCTTCGAATCTAATTTACAGGAAATATAATAAATCAATTTTTTTGTTTAAAATCCGTTATAAATAATTAATTGAAGTCAATAGAAGTGAATCACAATTTACTCCGGAATTTAGTAAATAAATCAATATTTTGTAGAATTAGACGATATTTCGCGTAAAAGACTTTCATTAGGAATATCTACAAATATTTTGTGCCAAAAAACCTTTTTTATTATTGAGACTCAATTTCTTAACACTGTTTGTTGAAAAATTAGTTCCTGAATATTATGGCTTTCCTCTCATTCTAAACAAATGTTCATTCAAATAACTGTCTTTTAGATTAAACCTTTTAACACATCTTAGAAATATGAACAAGCTAAGTTAGAAATGATTTTAAAAATAAAAGTATTAATCAAATAATGTCTGCAAATATTGCGAAAGAAATCATTGAAATAAGAAGTTATCTCTTGAAGTGGTTTGACTTGAACTGAGTGCCACTCAATTGTTCCGATTCGTGTTGAGGCAGTGCTGTGTCTATATTAGGACTGATACACATTATAAGTCACACCAACGCGACTCTGGTATTAATGTGGGCTCAGTTTAGAAACTATTTTTGCGTAATTAAAAGAGTGAAACAAATAAACTCCAGACTCGAAGCAAACAACTTCTTCGTCAGATACCTAATTGATCTTTGAAAGTAGTTTTCCGTTTTGTATACTTTTCCAATCAATTGATTAACTGATGAAAAGTGATTCCAATAATTGAGAAAATGGTTGAAACGGTCGAAGAAAGTTTAATTTATAAAATACTCAAATGGACTCTATTAGTGTCAAACATCTCTTCAGTAATCGTTGACATACTTGTGGTAATCGGTGGCAAAGCGTTTGTCAGTTGGTTCTCAAATTTGCCCAAAGATGCTGAAGATCTTCCGATTCGGTTATTCTGTGTCCTGGAGGCCATCATATGTGTGATCGCCATTTTCGCTATAATAAAGAGACATTTCGTTGCCTTTTCGGTTCACACGGCACTACTGATCCTCTACTTCTTGGCCTGTATTATTTTCACCCGGGTTGCAGCATGGTGGCTTTGGATCTTTGCTATAATATTAGTGTCTCTTACCGTTTGGTTCCTGTATTTACTCTATAAGTTGAAACTGAGACTCGAGAATCCATACGGAGTTTAAACCATTTAATCGTAAATCCTTTTAATCGCATATTTTTTCAATTAATTCAAAATAGTTTTAAACCAATTAAAGAAATAATTGTTTTATTTGTTTAATTTTCTCCGATTTACTTACAATTACTTTAATAACAATTTATTTCATTAATTCATTTGTTTATATATTCCTAAAACTTTACAAATCATTTGTTTATTTAACATTAAATATATTTCTTTTTTGATAATTTATGTAAATTTTCGAAGTTTTAATTGAATTCAAAATAACAAACAATTGAATCTCAATTCGATTTTCAAATTAAAGTACCATTTAATTTGAACACAAGATTTTTATTCCGGACTTACCCTCATCTCTGTTTATATTTTGTATTCTGTGCGACATTTAGTACTCGTTCTTCAATTTCTTTGGAATTTATCCAAAAGTTAAAGAAAAAGTAAAACTTATTTTAATTTTGTAAAATCAATTAGATTTTAATCTAAAGTTGATTTCTGTATACATTTAAATCAAAATCATTTGGAAATAAACCAGAGATGTGCAAACATACGAAGGGGATCAAGGTGGTATTTTTCCAATTCCCAAAATTTCTAATCTTAGCAAAAAGATGTTTAAATTACTTAATTCTTTGAAAAATGTAAATTTTCTCAAATGAAACTGAATTCGGACTCCATTTACTGTTTTGCTCATTTGTGACCACAATTTTTTATTTATTAGATTTTTGTGTTCAATGTTTTATGTCATTTAATACATAATATATTGTATTCTAATCTCAATTCTTCATTATTTTTGATAAAAACCTAAATTCCAAACAGAAAACATCGATGGGAGGGTTATTTTCCAATCCTAGGGGGTATTTTGAGTTTATCCTTTCTTGTGTGTTCCCAATTGAAACGGTAGTGACTTTATTTTTAGATGTGTTGCTTCAATTTGAGTTCATTACGAGTTATTTGGTTTCAAATAAATGCTTGTATTTCCAAATGCATTGGAAAGGAGTGAATGTTTGCCTTTTTCTCACAACAAGTGATATTCAGGACATAACAGAATCGATTTTTTTTTATCTAAAAATTTTCCACTATGTCTATTAGAGATCTCAGGAGAAACAGTAATATTCCCCTCGAAGTCTAATTAGGTATTCATTTTGTTGAGATTTAGTGAAGAAATATAAGAAGATTTACTCTTTTGATCTCTTCTTAAGTTTCTTTACAATGATTTGAATTTTGATTAATTAGTTTTGAGATTAAGTATTGTCTCTAATAATCGATTTAATCTCTTATTATAAACAAGTTTTACAAATAAGTGAACAATTGGCGAACTTTACTCAGGAACAATTATTGAATTTATTAAAAAAAATTGTTAAACATATGGTTATTCATAATATGATAACATGTATAGGGATAAGGGAGATGGCAAACCTACTCACAACCTGAGGGACGAACTGATTTGATGTAAGATTAATAATTTATTGACAATAAATTAAATGAAATAAAAATTTGAATCGAAAAGACTTTATTCAAATAAATATAAAAAATTTGACTCAAAAATTCATGCAATTAAGGAACGGATGACAACATTATTATTAATATTTAATTATATTTAATGACTTATTCAACAAATAAACTATTATTACAGTAAATACAAAAATGTTTACAAAAGTTGATGAAGGCTCTTGGTATGATTAAAAATAGACAACAATTCTATGGACCGGTGTTACCGAATGCTCGCCGATATTGTCCGCATCTGATCTGATAGATATAGAAGACTGTGGTGGCCACCCACAAGACGGTGAATATAAAGACTTCATTTTGCTCAATTATGAAAAGGGTTATGTAATAAATGGTGTTTACAGTGCAATGGAATATCAAAACCCATAGTATTTCTCCAATTAAACCAATCAAACCTATCAATGAGATAATCAGTTCAATCGATGCCATGATTCGGATGGTTGAGTCACTTTCGGGCAGTTCTTTGACTTTGTTTGTGACTCTACTGCCCATAATTATTGCAATACTGTCGCCAAACATCCACATGCAGTTGATTACGACCAGAATCCACTTGATTATAATAAGCCATATGGGTGTCACTACAACTGACTCCGTATCTTCTGTTGATTCAATATTGTCACTCATTTTCAATTGCTTTCGATTACAACTGTTTTCTGTTTATTATTAAATAAATAATTTGCAATAAATTAGTAGAGAAACAGAGTTTACACTCAAACTATTCGAGAAAATCATTGAAAGAATTTTTATTGAATGCATTGAACACAAAGAATGCATCGGAACCACACTCTTAGACATTGGATGGAGAGCTTATGTGGAGCTAATGGGAGCATGTTCACTCTATGCAACACATACTGTACACTACACAGTATTATAGACACTTTTAGCACAAAGTATATCTTTGTATTACCCGAACCAATAAATTCTTTATGAAAATTTGTTCATTTGTTGAAATAGATATGCGATGAGCGCATGTTTTTTGCATTTTTCTTCAACTAATGTAATATAATAACTGATTTAATGCAGGCTTTCCCCGTTGTTTATCTCAACTAAGAATAGACTCCATCGGGAAGGAGTTCTTTTGGGGGTTTAATAAAAGTTGGTTTAGTAAAGCAATCGATGGATTCATTATAAAACACTAATTATAGTGAAGAGGTTTTGACTTTACTAAAAAATCTTATCGCGATTTTGTCGCTATTTGTTCATCACTTTAATCACTATTTGCAAAATACATGAGCTCTCGATTGTGAACATAATCTGCAAGAATATACACTTTCCGAACATCATTAGACCCTTTGGTTAGAATATTTTGTTACGAATTATTTGCATTTTTCGTTACACTTATCTTAATTGCACTCAAAATAGTAAATATAACTATTATGCAAATAAGCAATCTTATATTACCAGCATCAATTTATATTGCAATTTAGACCTCGTATAATTTTTTCTTATTCATAATATCAATATTATTATGTTTGAATGTATACATTCAAATTTTTTGCTAGAATCTTCTCTGAGTTATGTTTTAAAGGCAATAATAAATCTCAAGTATTCACTTGACATCACTACAGTACACAAGAATTCAATTTAGTTTAAGGAAAGCCTAAAATATTGGTTCGATGACAAACTCATCGCACAATTTTCCTTTTCCACTAATAATGAGTGAAAAATATTTAACCTGAAAGTGCACTCAAATTATGGGCACATCTTTTGAAAATTCATTATTCAATTAATTGGTATTTATTTTTAAAAAAGTGAAATTCGTTCTCAAATTGAGTTTCAATTGACTGAAATCGAGTGCTTTTAAGAATACAATTCTTATATTGTTTATCGAAGTGATGTCTAAAGTAAGTTCAATTTATTGAATAATTCAACTTTTAACTCGATTACCTCATTTGATTTGAGTAAAGTAGTCTGAAAAGTGTGACATTCTTTGATTGTGTCGGCACTATAAACAATCCTGCTTCATTTATGTCTGCGCTTTAATTTATTATTGAAAATATAAATTTCAAATTAGAAACAAAATGAATCATTATTTCGCTGTCTTTCGACTACTTATTTGAATGTTTGCCAAAAATGATTTCGAAGACATTTTTGCATTGAATTCTAAACTTTTTTCGTGACATAAACCAATCGAAGACTATTTTGAAAAAGACTAAAATACATACCAAGGCTTTTGATTAAATTTGTTTGGTTTCGACTAATTTATTGCCACAATAAACAAATTGGAAGCAATTGTTATCACTTTAGTCTTCAGTTGAGACAATTTAATGGACATTTCACTGAAAGTGATTACTTAATACAATCGATTTCCTTACAGTTTATTACATTTTCTTTTCATATATTGGTTTCCGAAGCGAATAAATTCTAATATAATTGAAAACAACAAAAAGGTATCTTAAATAACAGTGAAATATGAGCAAGCTCATTGAAATTTTAGAAATTAGAATTAACTTAAATAAATTTAAATACAATTAAGACTTCGGAGTGATATAACGTTGTGGTCAGAGTGGGCCAACCATTTATTATCGGGAGTGCAATAAATTATCGTATTTCTTATCTTTTCACTTGTTTTGGGAGAAAAAACAAATTAATGGTCGGTTTGAGAGGACTTATAAAAAGACTGACTTATCGTCAATTATATTAAGAGGTATTAATTTCATTGAATTAATCAAAACTGAATTTTGTGGCCTTTCCTCAGACGTGGATCTCTTTATGAAAGTTAAATCAATTTTTCTAATCTCTTTGAGTGGACTCTCACTTGAGATGATAAAAGAGGTCTCGCTCTCAGACATGGGCTTAAAATGTCTAAAAATGAATTAATTAACATTAAAGATGAATGTCTTGTGCGACAAAGGCCTGCATTACCGGCTCTTATAATCCTTAAATGTCTTGTTATGTGAATGGAATCTAATGTGAAACTCGCCATCAATTTTGGATTCATTCCAATCAGTCGCTATTCTTACTAAGTATTGATGGACTGCCAGTTGCACAGAATAAGTAATGATCGCATATTTATAAGGCAAGATAAAAGGACTCACCACAAAAGGGCTGTCTATCGTTGGTTAATATAAAATATTTATTATCATCGGTTTGTTTATTCAAATCAATATTGAATTCAGTATTGAGTCCAACGACAATACATTTCTCCCCATTTTGACCACAAGTTGCACAGAGGCCTGACATGAATTGATCCCAATTCTTACACCGGTATGCAATGGGAGTACAGTCTCTATTTGTTCTGAACAAATAGTCCACATAATAATGAAGCGCTCGTTTGTGATCGCAGGAAATCGTCTCAAATATGCCTTCAGATTATAAACAAATTTAATTAAACATATTTTTCTGTAATTAATTATTGAGAAAAATATGCCAAACCATCGAGAATTCCGTCGCTCATAATTGTTTCCATTACTTGTCGGCCACAACCTGGCTGTCTTTTCCCTCCATTGAAATAAATGTCAATACTTCCCACTTTGTTCTCTGTTCCTATTCCTAAAAATTACGATTAATTTGAACTAGACTCTATTGATTTAAAGGTGATTCACAAAAGGGTTACCATTATCTGAATGAAAGCCATCGATATAAAGAGCATCCTTTTGGTCTATTCGGGCAACTTTTGGTACACCATCGAAATAAGGTTTAGCCGTATCTAAAGCACTGATTTTACCCAAGTTTTTGATGAGTTTACCGGCGAAACCAGATATGTGTGCCCCCAAACTGAATCCAATTAAATGAAATGTCTCGGGCTTTGCATTACGTTGGCTCTAATCGATATTCCATTAAATTGTGCTTGCTCAATTTATCAAACATGATTTACTTACAATTAAGTAATTAACAAGCTGTGCGACTTGTGCGCCCACTACTCTACAGTTAGCCACTGATTGAAAATAAAAGCCACTAGCACCTCGAGTCCATCGCACAAGTATTACATTAGAGTCTTCATTGTGAAGGAGAGCATCCTTTAACACTTCAAACATATCCTATAATTAATTATTTATTATATGAATGTATTCTTCATTTAATTAAAGCGTTTGCAATACATGTGAGAAACCATGAATGAGAAGACCCTCTTTATAGCCATGAATAACAAATTTTGTGCTTTTATTTGGATCGAAGTCTATTGTGTCGAACAAATGCGAGTCTAAGGCTTCGATCACTTGAGGTTCGTCCGGGAATTTCCTCGAGTAAAACAAAAACTCGGTACCAATTATTTGAGGCGATTGTGGAACACAACTGATTGGTTTCAAAGAAGACGAACTAAATGGTCCGTCGTTTCTGAAACAACCAAGATCATTATAGCAAACTTCAGGCGTTCTTGCTTTTAAAAGTCCAAACAGCGGAGCGGCGAAGTCAAGAAAATTCAGAATATTCTGTGCACTACAAGTGTGAAACAAAACGATTAAAATTAGGATCTCTTTTACCATTTTATCAATGAATGTGAGAATTGTCAAACTGTCCTCTCTCTTAGATTACCACAAAATGAAATTGTGTTTGAATGTCACACTTTTGCCACTTTAGTGAAAGTGTGTCCATTATTTGCCTAATCTTTGATCTATTAATTGGCAAAACCCTTCACCAATATATCGTTGCGATTAGAAATTAGGATGAAATGAAAAACTAGAACACTGACCCTGAATCAATCTCATTTATTACCATTCGATAAACCGGTTTTATAACTATTTAATTAACTTTATTTCGATTTATTTCAATTATATTGAAATATAATGACTCGAATTGTATGGACTTCAATATAAGTGATAAAACTCTACAAATTTGTCTTTCTTTTTGATCTTTCTTTGACATCGCCTTAAGTTTATGTTTATTTTAGTGAAGAATTTCAGGAAATCCTTAATTGTTTAGTTAGTATTCAAATAAATAACAGTTAATTGAGAGCTGACTCCGAGTACTTTCACAAACTTCATTATTTGAATCTTCACTCAAATCAAAATGTAAATTGATAAAACCACCGGCTTTTCTCCTAGAGCAAATGAAAATCAAATATAAATAACTTTCAATTAACTGAGTTTCAGAATCACTATCAATGAAAACGTTGGGAAAGAGTAAAATATTTTGAAATGTTGTTAACAATAGAAGTAATTTAAATGCATTGAAACAAACCAGAGATGACTACCGTCTCGGGAAAGTAGTCTAACATTTGTTTTAATTTAATTAAAGGGAGAATGAAAAATATTCGTAACCTAACTATGTCTGCAATTTCTTATCTAAGAGACCAGAGTTCTGTTGTATAACTTGTAAAAAATATCTTTTAATAAGATTTATAATATTATATTATATTATTCAATTTGAATGATCCTATCGTTGGCTTTATGTCGAGTTTCGCGAAGTGAACACATTTTGCAATAAACACCTTATTTTTAGGGCAGTGCTATTTTTATACATTGAACTAAACTTTTTGTTTTAAAAAATGAATAATAATAATGTTTAACAACAAATCTAATGATATTCAATACCACTCTAATTGAATGTCAAATATTTATTCGTTTTTAAAAGCTTTGAATAAAAATTACAAATAAATAGCATTTGTTTGAAACCAATTTTCTTTATAATAAGTTCATTAGTTTTAATAATAATATTAAATAAGAATTATGTGAAAAGACATTAATAATCAGTCATTTTGTTTATACAATAAATTCTGATTCAATTATAGCGAATACATTATAGGGATTGTGTGGTCGACCTCTCATTTATCAAACAGTTCTCGACATTATTGTTCTCGTGCATAGTCCTTGGTCGAATGATCAATTTAAGACCATTGCGTGTTCTCAGAACCATTTCCCCCACAATAAATAGTTTGTCTCTTTGGTCAACGGCTTCGATATGAAAGTTACGAATCACTTTCGAGACAACGATCTTCTGCTCCAAAAACGCAAACTTCTGACCGATGCAATTGCGAGGGCCGGCACTGAACGGAATATAGCAATAAGGATGTCTTCCCACACAATTTTCAGGCAAAAAACGTTCCGGAATAAAAAGCTCTGGGTTGGGAAATGATTGAGGGTCTCTGTGTAAGACATAAGTGAAGATACCACATGAAGTCCCTTTCGGCACCAAATAGCCGTCTAAACAATTCAATGGATTTATAGCTTTTTTCTGAATTATAATTAAAGGAAATGAAATAATACTTATAATCGTGTTTTCACTCAATTTTCTTCCGATGAACGGTGCGGTCGGAAACAGTCTTTGAACTTCTTTGAGAACACACTCCAAATACTTCAATTGTTTGATATCCTCTATATTAAAGTCATAGCCATCTGAATGTGAGTCCATAATTGAGTCGATTTCCTCTCGCACTCGGTTCTGTATGTCCTGATGGAGGCCTAACATGTATAAAGTCCAACTGATGGCCTGTGCAGTGGTGTCGTGACCCTAACAATATACGATTCTCAAGATTATCCAAAAGCAATGATAACTGCAAATCACGTAAATTTGCCATAAATTAAATGTAAGCTCTTGGAGGTTTTTGTTAGGAATTGTCAATAGCTTTGGGCACTACTTATCAGTTCTTTGCACACAAAATGAGGAGAAGAATAAAATTCATAGTATTTGTTATGCGATCTCTTAAGTGATTTGAATTGAAATTAGCGAATAAACAAAGACTAACCGCAAACATGAAAGTGTCGACTTCTTCTCGCAGGTCCTCCTCTGTTAAGCTATTATTGATGAGGTGCTGGTGGAGCAGTAAATCAAGGAATGCCAGTCTTTTCTTTTCATTAAAGAAATTTGAATCTTTAATATTATCCAACGATTGGGAATTCAGATCAGTATTGTTTTGGTGTCGGATGTGTTCAATCCATTGCTGTTTACGATCGCGAATCACATTCGTTGTGAAGGCTTTCATTTTCTTCAAACAACTTTCAAATAATCCATAAAAACAAAAGTTTAAACAAAAGTAAAAGTTTGAAAGAAGACTCTGAATGCTTCAGTTATTTGAAAATGGACAGGAACATTTAATTAGTTTTTGCAAAAACTTGTCCGACAATTGCTTATTGTTTATCTGTTTAATTAGAATTCCGGTTATAGTAAAAATGTTTGTCTAATTTAGAGTACTGTACTCATTCTGTGTAGAAATTAGCGGGAATGCATCAAATTGACTGTACTTCAAATGCTTCTTCAAGCAATTGTCAATATTAGGCAATGCCTGTGCTCTTACTTATTGTAAGACTAATAAAAGTTCGATAAGTGTCTGGTATTACAAATAAGAGACAATAAGCAGTAAAAGACTCAAATGATTTGATAACTTGTTTGTTAGGTTTCACATTATGTTCGGTTGTATTCACTTTGTTATCACTCATAAAACAAATTCAATGAATCGGCAAATCTTCTCAAAACAGAAGTCATATAAATTTTTGAACCAATTATTCTATAAATGTCTTATAATTACTATTTAATGAAACAAATTATCCAAACTATAAGTGATTATTAGATCAAATAACATCACATAATACTAGTATATGCATCACTCTTATTCTAATAATATTGTTATAGCTTATTTTAGCCAGGAGAAATCATTATTTGACTAAACTTAATCAAATAGAAATTGTTTACTATATAATCATTTTTGTTTAAAGAGACGCAAACGAATCATTTGTTTAATTCATTTCTGTTGTCAAATAAACTATAGATTTGACGCTAAAATTTGCACGAATTTGATTTAAATAGGATTTGTGTGAAATTAATTTCAAATGGCTTTTGGGTCAGTTTTGCTCATTTTTCTGACACCAAAAATATTTGTTCGTTTCATTGTTTTCGACTAAAATTATGAGCATTTGTTTGAATAAATATTTTCTGTCAAACCTATTGAATAGTTTTCCGTATTGGCTCAGATTGAAAGCGAAGTCGGGCCAAAGCCAGGGTCTCATTAGACGGATCAGAAATATGCCACTAATGTGGTGAAGTGACTGAACATATTCATGGTTGGAGTTGTTCTGAACGCCTACTTTGATGCCCATCGCTGTCTCACAAATCACATCTAAAGTGCATAATGTAATGATAGGCACAATATCTACGGCAGTGTCCGACTCATTGTTCGCCAAAATATTCTTAATCTTTTCAATCAAAATAGTCGACTGTTCGGTAATAACGGGTAGAAAATCATCCAGAATACGAAAATGAAAGGCCGGGGTCAATATTTTACGCCTTACTTTCCATTTGGCCTTTGAGCTAGTAACTAAACCACCGCCTATTCAATTAACTATTTTAGTTTTGCTTTTTCATGAATTGAGTCAGGCTAATTGATCTCACCTAACCAGGGCTCTAAAAATCTATATTCTTCTGACTTATCCGTGAGAGTAGTAGAGCTCAGTATTACCTGAAAAGAAATTAATCACAATTTTATTTTTGTTTTATGTTTTTAATTAAATTTAATTCAAAGTGGAATCAAATTTATAAATATTTATAAATGGAAATGACTGGACTCACCTCAACTTCCGCTGGAGTGAAAAGTATGACTATAGGCTTCAGACCGATCCATATTCTGCATATCTTGTCCTTATAATAGACCAAATTCATTGCATTGAACATTTGATACACAACTGAAGAATTTTTCGGAGATTTCAGGAATCAGTTACAAAATAAAAGATCGTTTATAGAGATTAGACTTACGGACATACGTTCCATATTGAAACTTAATTCTATCTAGGTAAAGAACAATGCATGCATGTCCTATCCATGGAAATAACGGATGCACAGGTGGACCTGGAATTCGTTCTATCAAAGAACAAATCCTCCTCCAGTGGTAAAAGCGATAAATAAGATAAATAAGCAAGCAATAAATAATGAATTTGAGTAATAAATGTTCACAAGAATAAACATTTAGGTATTGACCAAGATTATTCCACAAATGCATAGTAACTCATAGAACCAAACTTTTTGAAAACTTATGTTTTACTCAAATGAACTCAAAATCAAAAGTAAGTTCATTTGAAACGAAAAATAAATGTTTAGTCAGAAAAGAATCGACAAAAAGTTTTTTCTTGAATGGAGTAAAATATTTGTATTCGTCTTAACCTAAATTAACGAAATGTGTCCGCATTCAAGTCCGGCCCTAAAATGATTTGTCGATTTATTTCCGATTTAAACGCTTTCTCCTTCAGTAAAGCAATGCTAATGTTTTTCTCAATATTAAGGCCCTATAGATGTGGTGCCAATTAGCAGATGATGCACAGCCAGTGCCACCCATTCCTTCAATTGTAAATTCGGTCAATTCTCTCTCACTTCTCATTGGAATGACTTTAAATTTAGAAAAAACCATTGTTTTTGATGTTTTGCTTTTGGGACAACAAAAACACGATTAACAACAATAATGCCATAACTCCGGTAAAACAATTGCCACTAAATTCTGTCTCCTTTAAGGGAAAGGCAGTCATTCAAAGGAAAGCCTTTTTGTAAAAATAGCGACCAAAGCATTACAAACCAATTCATCATTAATTTATTTTTTGTGATGCTTTCACTTTTGTTTGACTCAATGGGAATTCATCGACGAATGCAATGATGCAAAAAACCATTACAAACAAAAAACAGTTAAACCAAAACCTTTTTAGATCTGATACGAAGAAACACTTTCTCTGCTATAAAACCATTCAATCACTTCCCGAATGAGAAGCAATTAATTTATTTTTCTTAGATTTCAGTTTATTTTGAATAACTTAATAAAACTCAAGAATTGTCTCAAAATATCTGATT
>JAQIYB010000231.1:0-13760 GCA_034699325.1 Oribatida sp. Gr-Ori-00743 | reverse complement strand
AAATCAATTTGAATAATAAAATTAATTTTATTCTCTTTTCTATGACTAAAATCTAAATTTCAATTCAATTGTTTGATTGTATTTCCAATTCATTGAATTCTTCCGTTTTGTGCGACAAATTCTGTGCTCAAAGGCTTTGTTTTACTCGATTAGACAAAACGGAGTCAATTAAGACACGATTCCAACAAATTCTTTGTCCAATAATTGAATGCCTCCAGACTTTCACACAAATTCTTTGTTGAATTAAAACATTTTACTTATTTTATTCAGTTCCACAAAATTAGTGCCGTTCCTAACAGTGAGGAAAAGCCGATAATATATTAGAATTTGTTAAACCAAACATTAAATCAATTGTTTTATGTAATATATTCTGACTTTAAGTCAATAAATAATAATATTTTCTTTCTCTCTGTTATTGTTTTAAAACTCAAATATTTCTTCTCTTCAATTGAAAAGAAAAGATAAACGAAATATGTTTTTGTTTCAATACAACTCCTCATAAACTTTTATCAAAATTTTGATTTAGACCCCTTCCCTGACCCCCTGCTTTGCCAACCATGGTTAGATACTACTATAATAAGTTGTATGTTATGCTAATTTTATTATTTTTAAAAAAACTTCATTGAATTCGTGGATATTTTTGTCATTATTTCTAATGATTTTAAAATTAGATGTCATTGAAGTCAACTTTTTATATAAACTGTCGATTATATCCATTCAATTTGAGAGTTGTTTGGAGTGCTCCCAATTCCAGAGCATCTGCTCCAAGATATTGACTTTTATTTCAGAAATATATATATATATTTTCCTCAGTCTTTGTAACTGTTTTTGTCGAGAACTCAGGAAAAACACTGAAAACTGAAATCGATTTTAAAACTTTTGTAATGCATTGAAAAGTACTGTCAGACCAAAGATAAAGAGAACGAAAACTATTTTATATATATTTTTTGTGTGAATATTCTGATAACGAAACACTCTAATGACCCGTTCCTTTATAGCCCTAAAAATGAAAACTCATTCTTTGTTTATTTCCATTATTTAGCAGAAGATATGAATCATTGAAAATATTGCGACCAAAAGCTAAATTCCAGGCCTAACATCGAAGCAATGGTCAACACTGGCGACTCAAACCACGTCTCATCAGTTTATGACTATACCTTGGTAATTCCATTAGACTCTAATGATTGCGTTAAACATTTGTAAAACTTAATGTTAATGAGTAAAGTACTCTACTTTTATATGAGAACTCAATGCCAAACACATATGCCTTCAATGAATACTTCAATGAATATTTTTATGACTTTCTTATTAATAATTACAACAAGGTTAATTTGAAAATAAACGGAAAAATTGTCCCTCAAGATTGTACCTGTAATTTGATCAAGATTAGTTATGAGCAAATAGGTATTTTCAGAGATTCCCTCTGATCACCCGGAGTTGGAAATGTGTAACTTTCGAAAATTAGCAAGAATCAATCTGTACCTCTAAACTCACTTTCTTTTAAGATGTAGTTTCTGTCGGAACCAAATCACTAATGAATGAGAATATGATTTCTTAATTAAGACAACAAATAACGTCTTATTATAGGTTTCTATGAATAAGATTTGAATCTTTGCGTTGAAATTTGATAAAACCGTTTGGAAGTGATTTTATTTAATTTATATTAAAATTTGAATTAATTTTTAATTAATTGGATTTTGTTTTGTAATGTTATGAATCCTTATGTCTCGGAGAGGACTAAAACCGATTTCAATACCTATTTCTTCATTTGAGACGATCGCTGAGCGGACAAAATCATCGAATAAAAGACAATCAAAACCTCCGCAAAGATTTGAATTTGAGTACAAATACTTCCCGAAGTTTACCATCAAAAAGGAGAAGATTTCTCCCAATCATTACCAATCAGATCAGTATTTAAATGAGTTTGGATATGAAGACATCAAACCGAGGAAAGTTTGTGGTCCCAAACCGAAAAGAGGGCGGCCCCGGAAGGATAGGTCCGTCGGTAGAGTCAAATGTGAAGCGATGTCTTCCCCTTCCAGTGGTCTAATCCTTAATCCTCGCATTTATATGAATGATGAGAACGAAAATGACTTAAATTCAAATCGATTTAATATATTTGGGGCTAAAGTCTCGACTTCTACTCCGAAGTCATTCGGCGCCGGATTTCAGACTCAAAAGCACTCACCTATTCCTCAATTAATTGCAATGAATGGTAAGTATGTCCCATATAATCGGATGTCGTCATCGCCACCAATATTGGTTCCAATCGATGAAAGTGATACCGAAGTCGAATCGATGGACGAAATACCTCCGCCGCCAACACTTGAACCCGTTTATCAGGAAGTTCTTCGTCCCGTCCTCTCAAATGCTGAACAGTTATTGAGAAAAAGGGAAATGTTTGCAAAAGAAGCTCAAAACCCAATGAATGCCAAAAGTATTGTCGAATTTGAGTTAATGAAAACAAATCGAGAGTTGGAACGAATCCACAAAAGATATTCAATGAATTTGGCAGAAATTCAGACACAAAAAGAAGACAACTCTCGTCTGAAAGAAGAAAATAAGAGATTGAAAGAAGACAATAACCGTTTACATCGTAAACTCTTTGACGACAATACTCGCCATAACTCGGAAGTGACTGCAGTGAAGCGCAAGCATTGGTGCAGTGTTTGTCTCCAAGAGGCCCAATACTACTGCTGTTGGGTCGGATCCTATTGTTCGGCCGAATGTCAGAAACTCCATTGGAAGCAGTCTCACAAAGATAGCTGCAGAAGGAATTATAATTGATTCCTAAATTAGCTTGATCCTCTCGTCATTTCAATTAATCTGATTCTAAATTAATATAAAATAATTTAAAAGACATCTCAGAGTTGTTCTCAACATTTGATTATCGCTTTTAATCAATAAATAAAAGTAAAAGCATTTAACGTTTAATTTTATTTTTAGGTCATTAATGGTTTGAGTGCCGCAAACAGACAAATATGACCTCAACTCACCATTTGTTCAATAATAAGATCAGTTTTGTTCAATTGATGGCACACAACAACTGATGGCTCAAACTTTTGAGATATTGAGAAACTTATTGACTAAATATATTCAAAATGAATTCATAAACTTAATGTATTTGAAGGAAATGCCGTTCAATGAAAAGTATTATACATTTCCTCAGGTCTTAAAATTTTATTAAATCGCTTCAAAACGAGAAAACTTTATTAAAAAAGAGAGGATTTCTCTATTTTCAGCCAAACATCAAATAAGAAAAATATTTAATTTTCTTCAAATTTTCTCTGAAATACATTCAAAACAAAATACAAAATTTGTTTTGAATGTGTTTTTCGTTTATTACAAATATAAGGAAAGCACACAAAATAACAACAAATAGTAAAATATGTTTAATATGAGACGTGACTGACGTGAATAGCACTTCAAGACATTAAATCTAAGATTAAATTAATGTCAACTCATATATAATATCGAGAAATGATTTCTTTTGAAACAAGTCTTATGTCAGACTTCAACATTTGATTCTTAATGCGATGCGGATCTCATCCTTCACTTTTATTAATGATAATGAAAAGAATTCTCCGTCTCCCTCTCTCTCCCTCTCACTCTCCCTCGCTCTCCCTCTCTCAACACAAGTGATGTTCTACACATCGATTAAAATTATATATAAATCGAAAGTCGAATCCAATACCGTTTTCCGCCGACTGATTAATGCAAAGAAATCTAATACAGTGTTATTCTGTTCCCATTAACCATAGACTCGGGGAAACATTGCTCTACAAATGAAAATTCATGGATGTCTTCTCAGTCTTTCAATCTTATCTGAGAATAGATCTGCAGTTTGTTGTTAATGAGTTCTTACAATTAATGATAGAATTGCTATCAAAACATTAAATAATACATAGTTTGCAATCAATCTGGGCTGACCAGGCTTCGAAGATCTAGGCAAGTCTATGGAGTAGTTGAGAACATTTCTCATCTATTTTTAAGGAGTAAAGCCATGGCGACCCAAAATCCTTCATTTGCATCAAATAATTGTTTTGGTGGTTAAACTAAGTTTAAATTGTTTTAATTTTGGTATATTCGGCCCAATTATCAAAAATGGTTGGGGATGGCGGAGTATCTCTCTTGATCTTCCGATTCCTAAGGGCTTAATACTCTACCCCCTGGGTAAGCCCTGGAATCAGTAAAGAAGATGAAAATTTAAAACTTAGAACTAATCTGCTTTAATGACTGCAATTAAAAGCATTTCCTATTCTATTAATAAAACGTTGGATTTTTGGCCAAAAATGAAAGTCTATTCTTTCGATTCTATTCTTTATTCTTTGAATTGTGTTTTGAATTTATGTGTTGGAAATCCTATTTTTCTGCTCTCATTCTTTCAATTGATTATTTGCTAGGATTGAGTGAATGCGCAAACAAAAAGCTTTGATTTATGAATTGTTATGCATTAGAGACAAACTCAATGATAAAAACGATTGACATTAAACTCCAATTCAAAGAAATGATAATTAAATAATAAGTGCAGTCGTCTGCACTCAAATCGATTGAAGTCCAATATTTTACATTTAATTAAATGTCTTTCACTTTTGATTTATGTCTGAAAGAAATATATTTATAATTTTGAAGAAAATCAGAACTAATTAAATAAAATGTGAAATTAAGTCATCTTTCAAGATATGGTTTCGGATGTTTAGCACTTAGAATATGATATCTAAGCAAACAGTTGAAGCGATTTCTTAAGCCTTCATTCATAGGATGTGTTGGATATTCAGAGCACACCACATACTAATCAGTAGAATATTTTATCTTTTGATTAAATTGACAAAAAATTCGTTGAAAGGCAGCAAAAGTGCAAAAACCAAATTAGAAATTCACAGACTTTGAATGGCATCTGATATGAGCTCAATATTAATATTAGATTCAAAGACGCTTTTCCAAGAATCTTCAGAGAAGTGATGGCAGAAGAGGGGAAACCAATTATTACGGACTGGCGAACACATGGAACACGGGTTTCTTCGTCGTCCAAAGCAATGCAAATACTTTGTATTCGTGTCTCGCCGTATATCTCACGGAAAAGCAATTCATCACAATTGAGCCGAAAAAGTATTAAATAATTTTATTAAAAATTCAAATTTAAGCAATTTTTTAATTTGATGTCATTATAAATCAATTTATCTAAGGCTCAATTCAATCCGCTTAACGATTTAATAATAAGCAAGGAATATAATGGCCATCATATCTGATAACATGGTATTCCAGTTATTTTAAACATTTTTCAACAAAAATGAATATTTTTGAGCTTTTGTTTGAGCGAAACGTTTGGCGAGTATTACATAAAAGCCAGTAATTAGCAGAAAATGTTAGTCTTTGTCCGCATTTATATTCATATGTTATGTAATCTAAATTAGTTAAAACCAAATGAATTATTAGACAATTTGAACGCCACAAATGTCACTGGATTTTCAATAGTAAGTCTTCTGCAAGAATATACAGAATTAATATGCACTGCAATGACTGTGCCTGAATAGATGCCCTCCCCTTCAACACTGATTTGAATAAAAGGCAATTTGGATAACATATGAATTATTATAACGACAACTCATAAATAAGTTTGAGATCAATCCATAGCTTATTCATCGATATAATGATTTCTATTCAAAGTTATACAACAAATGCATAAATATATTGTATTTCGAGTTTTTTTTCTAATTATTTTCGATATAATAGAGTTATAAATGATTTGATCGCAGAATATAAGATAATATTTATGTGGCGATAAATGCGATGAATGCAAGCGCTGTATAAGTGCTGTGGATGTGTGTCGGGCTCTGTCACCAGCATCTGGTCTCAGAACGATCTGTCTTCTAAATACTTGACTGTTAAGGCATTTAGTGAGCCATCGATTTCGAATAACTGCACACATCTGAGGCCTAAATAGACTTTTTGCTCTTCGGATCATAGAATTAATGCCTGGAATACAGTCACTGACAGAACAGAATAACGAGATTCACTCGAAAGCGCTTTCTCCCCCATCTTCACTTCAGAGCACTCGGAATGAGTTTCGGTTTTCGCTCAAAAACAATATTCTTATGCTTTCAATGCCTTAATATAAAAGATGGTTAAAAGAAGAATGCGTTTGGACTCCGAATACCAAATGATAAAAATTCTGTGCACTTCCAGTCATTGCAATAAAAAATGAAAAATAATCACAAAATTCTGATTTATAGTGTCTGACGACTGACACGACTATTACTAATCATTTTTCTCTTCTCATATCAATCGAAATAATCTGTAATTAGTTTAATATATTTGTTTCGATATATTCTCAATTGATTTCCACTCAAAACCATAAATTGTTGATTGATGTCCACTAAAGGCATACTTATTATTTGTCTTAAAAAAGTCTGGTTTTAACCCTTGTCTCACAAAAACTTTCGGTCAATTAATCCCAGCCTTAACTCAAAAGTTAGAAAATGTAAGTTTGTTAATGACTTTTCATATTACTTATAATTAATGTTCGTTTGGGTTACCCTTTCATCCAATTAAACTCAATTATACTCCAGTTCTTGAATTGGTCTCAAATTTATTTCATGATATCCGATAATTTATTAAAAATCTTAATGACTCTCTCTCTCTCTCTCTCTCTCTCTCTCTCTCTCTCTCTCTCTCTCTCTCTCTCTCTCTCTATCTCTCTCTCTCTCTCTCTCTCTCTCTCTCTCTCTCTCTCTCTCTCTAATAGAATTTTGATAGACATCTGTCGTAAATAAAATGAAATAAAAGCAGAATATTCTTCAAAACTAATATTTGACCGAAAGATGTCATCACTTGAATAAGTGTATGAGAAATGGGTTGGGTTTGAGTCGCATTTCAGTTTTCATTGTCTCCATTTTCAATAGAGACTCCACTCTTACCTAGTTTATAGACCGATATAATAAATAAACGGAGCAAGCACACAAAACAAACAAAAAACATTAATTTAATAGTTTAAATGATTTCAAATGTTGATATAAATGAGATAGATACAATTAATTTGAAGCACATTTTTAATGATTGCAAATATAAGTTTGAGGATAGGGTTGAGTCGGACCTCTATAAGTGTAATATCGATCCGACATTTAATTTGAGTTTCATTTTGAAGTCAACTAAAAAACCGATTAATTTATTAATAATTTTTAGCCAATAATTGTCTTCAAATTAATTGTTTTTAAACATAATTACTATTATTTAAGTAATAAAAGGTTTAAATTTGTCACAAATATGACAATCGATCGTAAAAATCGTGTTTTCATCGGCGGAATCACTGAAAGCATCCGAAAGGATGAGATTGAAAAGGAGTTTAACAAATACGGCAAATTGACCTCGGTAATCTATCTTTTAGTTGTGACCTCAGTCTAATTGATGTCTTCACGACAGGTATGGGTCGCCCAAAACCCTCCCGGCTTTGCGTTCGTCGAATACGAGCGCGAATCGGACGCCGAAGAGGCCGTCAGACAAATGAATGGGAACTCAATTCCCGGCACTTCCGCTAAACTTCGTGTCGAACACTCCAGGTTTGTGCTGACCTCTACTCTCACCTATTTATCTCAAACTAATTGATTCTATAATTGACTAATTAGGGGCCGATCCCGAGGAGGTGGTGGCGGCAGAGGAGGCGGAGGTCGTGGCGGTGGATTTGGAGGCCGCGGAGGCGATCGCTTCGGCGGTGGAAGCAGTCGAGGTAGTCGTGACGGGGGGTATAGTGGAGGCCGCGGTGGCGGCTTCAGTGGTGGCAGTCGAGGAAGTTTTGGGGGTTCGAGGGGTCCATACAGTGACAGAGGAGGCAGAGGTGATCGCAGAGGAGGCGGCGGTCGATTTGACTCCCGCTCCGGTGGCGGCAGTTCTCGTGGTCGCGACCGCTATGATAGTCATTCGAGTGGAGGGTATGGCGGCTCAAGTGGTGGACACGACGGCGGCTATAAGTCGTCCTCAGGTTCTTATCCGAATTACCGGAGCAGAAGCCCAATAAGTCAGGGCCGGAGGTATTCATTCTTAGTCTTGATCTCAAATTTTTCACTTCTATTCAAAATGATTTCGAATTCTTGAAAAACGTTTGAATCAAATGTTTGACTCAAACATTGAAAAGAACTGAAAACAGTTATAATGCGAACGAATTCACTGACAATAACTCGTATTCATATCAATCACTAGTAGACAGTCCTTCGGTGCTCGCGATTACTCGCCCGCAGGCGTCAACTCTTACTCTTCCGGCGGAAACAGTTATATGCCCGGAGGCAACAGGTATTACAGTTAATGTTTTGGTGATTCACTCAATACTTCTTATGGTCTCAAATATGACCTTAACGTCAATACTAGTGTTCGCAGTCATGAAATGCGATTTCCTGAGCACTCCTTGTCTTCAATCCTTCGGCAAAACAGTATTCGAGAGACAAATACTAAACAATCGCTTCATTTGTTTTTGTTTACAATTGTTATTCGTTTCGTTAATTATTTTCATTTAACAGGATTTGCATGAGTTTTACAATTAGTGTCCATTGATTTGGAACTTCTTTGCAATGATTACACACTTCTTCCGAAAACCAATGCTTTTCCCCTTCAATACAATGATTTCAAAGATTACTTCTTTGGTCTTCGAGTGCATTAAGTAATGAATTAGTGAATGATTTAAGTTAATGATAGAGTGGTTTGTCTTATATATCATACTATTGTTCTGTCCAACAAGTGCTCAGAGAAGAACATTCATGTGCTTCGATTACAAATAATTTGGGGATTCTTTGACCAAATTTTGCCAAAAAAGTCTTGAATTTAAATATAAAAAGTCTTCAATTCCTACAAATTGAAGGATTCGCTCAAATATTCCGCTAATAAGTCGACTGAAATAGCGATCGATTCCCCAAATATTTGCCGAAAGCAATGCAACTCTTATCCATTGATGTGTCAATCGGTGATCAAAAAGACTATAAACTGTGACCATTCGCTGTCCGCTCAAAACGTCTAATCAATTAACGCAATGAAATCAATCAAATCGTTGATAAATTGAGAGTAATTCAGAGCTTCAGAGCCATTAAATGTACCGAAATATCGAAAGAATGAGTCACTTTTGTATTCAAACCTTTGTGTCACCCATTGATTCAAAGCCATATTATCGCCAAAAATGCCTATCAATTGAATCTCGAATAACAATATTTTGTATCATTTTTACTCTCATATTCATTAGCGGATACTAAGAGTAAGCCTTCAGTAGACCCGTCAACAGTCAGGCCTAAGAATAGAGCGCTTCTCTCGTTGTGTATATCGTTTGCAAATTAAATCACTTCATAATTGTCTACGAATTCGTCACTCATTTAATAACCAAATATTGAAAACCACTTCTGAACCGTATTTATGACGACTTCATTACCACATCTTCTGATAGTTTGGATTATTATCAATAATTGTCACAAAATGGGTTCAACTTATGTCAACACTACCTAAACGTCCTTTAAATCCTTCAACCCTTCAATCTCTCGACCAAAACATAGATTTATATAAAATCCATTTAATATTCAATTATTGTTTCGTAACCTTCAAAATCATGAATTCATTGAACGCCTGTAAACACGACTCAAAAATGTCTACAAAAACAAAATTCTTTTTTTACAGCAATTTATTGGGAAAATGGGTTTATTTGACAGAAATTTAATAAATATTTTTTAGTTCTTTTCTTACAGAGAATGACATCAATTGGGGAATAAATTTTAGATTTCTTTTAGCTTTACATCAATTGTCCATTCAATGAATCTTTCGTTTAATTCGAGTTAACATTAATTGAAATAACTGTAACACAAAACAACTCATTCCCTCATATTCTTGACTTAATTGATAATAATAATAATAATCGTGAAAACAATGATTTATTCATAAAATTTTAAGCATTTTAACTGATTTCCAATAAATTGTGGATCACTTCAATGTTTAATAAGAGTTAGGAACTCCTCGCGAGTCTTGGAATCGTCCCGAAAGACTCCAAGCATTGCACTGGTAATGGTCTTACTCTGACTCTTCTGAACGCCTCTCGTAGTCATACACATGTGTCTGAAACGATCCGATTAATCATTAATTATAATTTAATCCGAACCAATAATTTTGATCAAAGAACGACTGAATGATCCTTGCTCCAATAACACTTAATATTAGCCCAAATATAGCATAATTTAGCTGAATATGAGTCAACCCTCTCCTAACTAAACCCGTCTCTTATTTAATCAAAAATACTTCAATCAATGCATACGTGGCTTCAATGACGACTCCAACTCCGGCCGGGTTTATGGCTTCGGTAATGCAAACAGCGATCTGTTTAGTCATTCTTTCCTGAACTGAGAACAAATTGATTATAGAGTTAACTTAATAAGTGGAGAATAACCCTGCAATCTTCGGCTAAACATTTCCACTACCCTGGCCAATTTGCTGAGACCCAGAACTTTTTTGTTGGGCAGATATCCGATTGAAACCTAATTTAAAAGAGAGTTATCATAACTTATCAACGCTTTTATGTTTGCATAGAATACAGAGTTTGAGAGAAATATATTCATATTTTAAATTTGATTCACAAAAGAGACTCAAAATATAGTTCTTTGTCGTCAATAATCAATTGAAAGGACAATAACGACAATAAGGTTGGCTTAAAATTGGGCTTATCTTCACTTCGATTGCTATT
This sequence comes from Oribatida sp. Gr-Ori-00743, assembly GCA_034699325.1. Taxonomy (NCBI): domain Eukaryota; kingdom Metazoa; phylum Arthropoda; class Arachnida; order Sarcoptiformes; species Oribatida sp. Gr-Ori-00743. Next base: position 3,061 of record JAQIYB010000231.1, on the reverse strand, counting down.
CACTATGAAAGTGAACTCATTATAAATCGACGGAAGTGCTGTCAGAGAATAACTCCAGTGTAGGCCCTATCGTTTTGAACATTAAGTAAAGGCATGAAATTGATGACTGAGTGCCACATATTTTGAATCAATGCCTTCGAACAAAACCGAGTAAACGATACTAAGAATAAGAGATTATCGGAACCTATATTCCAGTCAAAGGAAAGATTCATTATTTGTGAGGACCTGAGAGTGAGTGTCATATCATTAAGTGTTGCCATAGAATAACTATTTCTTATTTATATTCCTATTATTTGAATGTCTTCTTTAGTGACACAACTGTTGATATGTTCGCCATTTTCCCCGAAATCAGTTTCAAACCATTTTTAGTAATAGTTTTAAAACATAAAACATTAAACATACGAATCCATAGATAGGAACCAAATGGTGTTCACATAATGAGTGCATTTCAATGTCTTTGACGATAACCATTTCATCATGCTCCTCGTTGAATATCGCGTCATTTAATAGCTCTAAAACCAAAACAATCTTTTATTCGAGTTTTTAAGAGGTTTTAAGACATTTCTTAAACTTAAATTCATTAAAATATGTCTGATTATTCGGGATTATCTTGCTAATTCACAAGTTTGACAATTATCTTGGTTTTCATTATTGAAAGTACATTTAATACATGTATAAAAAAATGTTCTGACACATTTTAATTCTAAAACTATACGTTTAAGCATTCATTGAACTCAATTAAAATTAAAGAAATAAATGAAATAAAGTTTATTCAAAAGATATTATTAGAAATATTTGATTGAAAGCAATAAAAATGATTTTCATTTAACTGTGAATTCCATTGATTTTTACGGTTTAAAGCGAATAAAGTAATAATTGGTAAAAGATTTGGCCAATAATATGGGTAAAAATGACTCAACAGGTATAGTGTAGTTCCCAACCAATAAAATGCTACGACTTCTCTCAAATTGCAGAATATTCTTATGGAGCGGGTGATCAATGGTTGAGCTCTGCTCTTGACGTTCACTTCATTTACAGTAATTCACAGACAAATGAATCGCTAGTTTTGCTCAACAAGTTCTCAGTTATGACCTAAATCTTGATTTTATTATATAATAATTATTAATTATATTATTTGTAATGTCATTCATTGCTAACTAAACTTGCTCAGTTGCTAAAGTAGCAGGAGACAATTTATTAAGAGGACAGTTATATCTTAATTGGATTCACAAATTGAAAATTTTCAAAACCTTATTAAATAGAGGAATGGATAGAATGCTGTGATTGCCCTAGGTCAACATTCAATACATTATACGCTAATATTTAATGAGATTAAAAGTATTAATACAATAAAATTCTTTTTATCGAGTAATCACCAATTGTGCAAGATTAATTATTAGACAGATAGTATCAAGTTAGATTAGATTTAACTTTAATATAGGAGCTAGAATATATTAGCAAAGAAAATATTATGCAAACCCTTCATTGGAACATGATACCCGTGGGTGAAATACCACAGAGCTTTTGCCGCTCTTTCGGGTGTCTTTTTTAGGCCCTGACGTTCCGGGTCCTCTCCTATTGTTTCCAATAATTCCTTGAAAATCTTTTTGAGTTTGAGAACAGTGGCCTCTCTTTGGGGATCTTCTTTGGTGATGATGTCGTCATAATCTTCAGAATCAGTAGATCTGAGAACTTTGCGAGTCTTGGAACTCATTTTTGAGTAAACTTTTAATTGAGTTTTTGAGTCAATTCTGCGACGATTTGATTATTTGATGCGAAACTTCTTTCGACGAAACAACTTATCTCTCAAATGCATTCACACAACGAATCAATGCGTTTGACTTTTCATCCAAAGCTTCGGAGTGTATGGCAAGTGCTCAGAATTACTTCGCTCGATCAAAGTGGGATCGCCCACACATACCTTTTTTGAAATAAGAGGAAACCACTCTAGAAATTGCTTATTTTATTACCTCTAATAATTGCTGACCATTCCTTACTAACCCATTATTAGCTCAACCATTTTATTATCTAGAACAGTTTAACAGCAATAATCAAATCTAATTAGCAAGTTTAAATCAATAAAACATGGCATAAATAAAGAGGAAATAAGAGGACTTTCACTATAAGTTAAACTGATTAAGGTAAATTAAGCAACATCTTTTAATGTGTGTCTAACATTGGCTCTTCAAATTGACCTATTACAATTTGGATGTTAAAACACGGAGAATAAGCTAGTTCTATTTTTTTTATCAATCATAGCAGTCATCCCATTATTTTTCAATTATTTTATTTAAATTCAAAGTTTGATAAAAAGATTTTAATTGTTTTCAATTAAATTTTATATTAATTTCTGATTAAAGACTTCGAATATTGTAATCAATTCACAAATCACTACAACCTATTAGCGAGTAATTAATTAGTTACCTAGGAGCTTAGACAAAGCGAATAATAAACATTATGGTAATTTAAATATTTCTTTTTAAAATTATTCTTCAAGTATTTGAAATACTTGGAGTAATTGATCATGGTAAATCGTTGCCCATCAAAAGACAAAGTTAGAACTTAAGGCTTCACTGCATAACATTTGTTGAGAAAAATGCTCTGAGTTTAGGGTTTTTTCCCCTATTTTTATGTCCGATTTGTAACTAAAACACAAATTTGTTTATTTTGTACAATACTTTTGACTACAAATCCGATTTAAATTCAATTCAATTTATATTTGATTTTAATTTAGGACTTAATTTAATTTAAATATTTTAACATTTCTTAAACCATTTTAAATAAAATGTCAAATATTAAGAACGAAGTGATAACCAAATTGAGGGTAAGTTTCAAAACATTTTCAATCATTTTTGTCAATTAATCCATAAATCAATTGATTTGTTATAAAACAATTGTATGAATCAATGAATCCATGAATTATTACTCGAAGAATGACATTCGCACGAAGTTGGACCAAATCGGAGCTTTTGTAGGTATGGCTAACAAATGTCTTGAGATTATCCTTATGTTGTGTCGGATCCCAAATTGATTTTCCATTTTCATCGAATCAGACAATGAA
>JAQIYB010000230.1:0-13783 GCA_034699325.1 Oribatida sp. Gr-Ori-00743 | reverse complement strand
AGACGTCAATGAACTCAAATGAGTTCTGCTATTCATCCGAAGTCAAGCATTAAAATCGATTTCTGAGTAAATAATTTAATGGAAAACTTTTAATAGAAATCAATAAAAATCCCATTATTTGCTTATTTTTGTATCATTACGGGACTAATGAGTCCTTCGAAAATTCAAACACAGATTATTGAAAGAGAAATCAATTTAAGACAATATTTATAATCTTCACAAAAAGTGATTTTATTAATCTCCGAAATTAATGAAAAGTATTACACTTTTATTTGGATTAAAAATCAGTAAAAATATAAATGTTTGCAAAATTAGAGTCTTTCTCATAATGTTTAGCAATCTTTTAAGGCTTTTGATTCCGATTTATGTGTTTAACAACAATTCACTCGATTTTAATATCACTTCTTTTCCAACAAACGATTCCATAGACTCTAATAATAAGCGTTTTATTGAAGCAAAACTACTAATTGTTATTCTGTTAGAAATGATTATCAAATGTCAGAATATTATTGATGTAATGAAAGCGAGGAATTCACAAACAATTCGCTATAGAACTCAAAATCAGAGACAATTATCAATATAATAACGTAACCGAAAAGGGATCTCATTATTGATAGGGAGTTAAAAACAATTGGCGTCGAAATCAAAACTAAATCTAAATTATATGTAAAGTTATGGCATAAAAGAAATTTAAATAAGTAAATGATTATAAAATTAGAACAATTTATAACACGTTTTGATTGTGTTTTAGCCCTGGGCATCACATAATAGAACACCTCTCCTGACCCGCCGGTGCGTCAATCTTGGAATGAAACAGAAAGTATGTTAAAATAAGTTCTGAAGGACAGTCACTTCCGTTTCATGTGAACCGAAGCAAAAACTTACAAAACCACTAATTTTATGGTATTTTAAACGAATCACAGCTTTTGGACAAAACTTAAGCGCAAAGCGATTATGAATTTGATGGACACAAAAATGATGTTCACATTAAACGGGTTAACTGTACTCACATTGAAATTCATTGTCAAACCTGTTGGGATCTCAGGAAACCCTGCGAAGAGCGTTGAGCGGAACTACTGGTCAGACGCTTAGATGTCTTTCGAGTCGCCATTTCCTGCAATAGAAGAAAATTAAAAATCTGTTTGTGGGGAAAGTCGTGACAATACATCTCCACTATTATTGATAAGAATAGTCTGCATTGCATCGGATGTGAACCACGTCTGTCCCTTCATAACAATATCATTGGGAGGACTGTGCGCTGCATTACTATCAGAACTCCAAACAGTTATGGTTTGATTGGGTTTAATGACAATCGATCGGTGAAACTTAAAATGTGTGTCCAAATCGCCGGCGTTTCTGATAAGTTGCCATCCACTGAGAGATACCTCTTTCTCGCCCTTATTGAAAACTTTGACGAACTTTCCCTCCTGGTCGTGATCTGAGATCTCGATATCACTCTTAGCATTAGAGTTGACCACAATATCCACTACATTCTCCTCTTCCTGAAGGAAAACGGTACGCTTTCTTTTGGCACCTCTGGGAGTATAAGTGCGCGGAGACACGACTCGACTTCCAGAGCTGACCACAGGTGAAGATTGAGGAGAAGATATGTTTAGTCGAGACTCTTCGCCCTCTAATAGCTTTCTGTAGGCACTTATTTCCATATCCAAAGCAATTTTGATGTCCAGTAAGTCGTGATATTCACTCAAAATGCTCTTAATTTCATCCCTGAGTTGTTTAATCTGATCGTCTTTTGCGTTGAGAGCATTTTCTTTCCATTCCCTCTCCTGTTCTATGAGTCGCTCCAAGTCTTTGATGCGATTATTTAGCGATTGATTAATGGATTCAATTTGACTCAATTTCGATGTATTCGACTCTAATTTGTTCTTCAATTGAATCAATTCATTAGTCGTAGCGTTTGAGGAACTGTTCTTCTTATCCAAAGCATTCTTCAACTCTTGAAGTTGTGTTTCATACTTGCGGTCGATGTCGTCCCTATTCATTCTGAGCTGCGCCTCATTCTCTTCTCTCAACTCTCTGAGCTCATCAGCCAATCGTTGTTCGTATTGTTCTCTGATCTGATCGTTAATCACTTCTGTGATCTCTGTCTCCTGAGTGATACGGGTTTCTTCCATCTCCTTTTGATGGACCTGTTCTTTAAACTGAATGTCTTCACTCAAACTTTGAATTCGATTTTCGAGATCCACACGAAGAAGGGTTTCTTCCTGTAGTTGTTTGCGAAGAGTTGCCAACTGTTTCTCAAGGCTATCGATATCCGATTTCGCTTCTTTGAGGTCATCTTCAGCTCTCTTCCGGTCCCCAATCGCTTGATTCAAACGAGACTTCAATTCTTCGACATTAGACTCCAAATTATTGATCCTCTTGTCTGCCACTGATATCTCTTTATCTCTTTTATTAAGTCTAAAATTATATAAAGGAAATCATTGATTAGGTTGTGCTCATTGACTGCTGACATCACAAGAATGTGAAAATCACTGATAAAACAGGTATTTATGAGTTTAAGGCCAATAAAAGTGAAAATGATTCTCAAATCCAATCAAAAAAGCAATTATTTCAATGATTTGTGGAGTAATTAGAAAACTATTTGAAGATCTCTTCAATACTTAACACAAAAGCGTCAAAAAATGAATAAATAATTAATAGATTTCATCACATTTTCATAAAATAATCAAAATTTAAATAAATATGAGATAAAAGATGTCATACTTAACGGTGAAGTCTTCGCAGTCGTTCTGCAATTTATTGGCTTCGATCTGAAGCCTCGCCTTATCCTTCGCGGTCTCATCGAGAAGACGTCGCGCGTCAAATAACTCCTTCTCGTAAAGAGTCTTAATAGAGACCACCTCTCGATTAGAGGTCTCGTGAGTGGACTGGACTTGAAGTGTGAGCCGATTGTTTTCGACCTCCAAGTGTCTCACTTTCTCGATATAATTGGCCAAACGGTCGTTAAGGCCCTGTAATTCGGTTTTCTCCTGAAGTCGTGACAGTCGTGATGGCGACAGAGGGCTGACAGGCCTTTCGCTTGAGCTGACCTGTTCTCCGCTGCCAGAACTGGTTATGGTAGTGGTGGCCGTCTTCTTATGAGATTTCGACGCCATTATTGGCTTTTAATTAAATTACTCGAAAACTGATTATTAGAAAAACAAATAAATGAATAAATGATTGAATCGATGAACAAATGCCTCAATTGTTTAAAATACCGGTTGAGTGAAAAGAGTCGCTCCTCTGACGTTCACTTTGACTGCAATGTTGTTTGAGAGACCGCACCCAAACTCAGCCCAAAGCCAACCCTTACAGCACTGCACTAAACGCCTATTTGTTTCCGGCAGTAATGTACTGAAAGCGCGCGAATTTCAACAGAATTTCAATTAAATTAAAATTAAGATTATTTCAAATCTTAATTCAATATTCTTTGAAATAATTATTTAAACCGAAAATTATTTCGTTTTCTTCTTTTGAGACATTATTCTGAGAGTTATTCCTAATTATCGGTAATTTACAACTGTTTTCAATAAAATGGTTTTAAGCAAAGAGAAGATTAAGAATTTAGAAGATATGGCAAATGTTTTGCGAATTGAGTCAATTAAGGCCACAAATGCCGCCAAATCAGGTCATCCGACTTCTTGTGCATCGATGGCAGAGTTGATAACAGTTTTGTTCTTTCATACAATGAAATATTCAGCAAAGGATCCGAAGAATGCGTCGAACGATAGGTTTATATTAAGCAAAGGTCACGCGGCGCCCATTCTTTACGCTGCTTGGGCTCAGACCGGACTCTTTCCACCCAAGGATGTGATGAATTTACGTAAAATAGACTCAGATCTTGAAGGACATCCCACTCCTCGACTCAACTTCATAGATGTGGCCACAGGGTCTTTAGGCCAAGGCTTAAGTGTTGCCGCAGGGATGGCATATGTCGGCAAATATATTGACAAAAGTCCATATCGTGTCTACTGTTTGATGGGCGACGGCGAATCAGCTGAGGGTTCAATTTGGGAGGCGCTCTCATTTGCATGTATCTATAAACTGGATAATTTGGTCGCCATATTCGATATAAACCGTTTGGGACAGAGTGAGCCGACGCCGTTTGGCCATCAAATGGATGTATACCTGAAGAGATTGAGAGCATTTGGATTCGAAGCCCATGTAGTGGACGGACATAACGTTGAAGTGCTTTGTGAAACTTTAAGCAAATATCGCAAAGTAAAGGACAGACCTCAGGCACTGATTGCTCAAACCTTCAAAGGTAAAGGATTTGTAGGTATTGAGGACAAGGAGGGCTGGCACGGAAAGCCATTGGGAGATAAGGCGGACGAAGTGATCAAAGCTCTCACTCAGAAAATATCGAATCAAAATCTTTCGTTCGAAGTAAAGCCGCCGTCAAATGAGAGCTCCTCTAAAGTGGACATCAATTCTGTTAAACTCTTTGAAGCGCCTAAATATAAGTTAGGGGATAAGGTGTCAACGCGACAGGCATATGGTCCCGCTCTGGTCAGCATCGGCAAGACTTGCGACAGAGTCATAGCAATGGATGGCGACACCAAAAATAGCACTTTTGCTGAAGTTTTCAAAAAGCAATTTCCTGAGCGATATATCGAATGTTATATCGCCGAACAGAATTTGGTGGGCGTCGCGATAGGATGTGGTTGTCGTAACCGTACTATTCCATTCTGTTCGACATTTGCCTCTTTTTTTAGCCGAGCCTTCGATCAAATAAGAATGGGAGCCATTTCTCAGGCAAACCTCAAATGTGTGGGTTCACATTGTGGAGTCTCAATTGGAGAGGATGGGCCCTCACAGATGGCTTTAGAAGACATTGCACTGTTCCGCTCCATTCCTAACTGTTCTGTTTTCTATCCGTCTGATGCGGTCTCTACCGAACGAGCAGTTGAATTGGCGGCACAGACACATGGAATCGCTTTCATCAGAACTTCGCGGCCAAATCTGACCACAATCTATACCCCGGATCAGAAGTTTGCATTGGGAAAGGCTATGGTTGTCAGAAAGTCGGATGCAGATAAGGTACTACTGATAGGGGCCGGTATTACACTTCATGAGGCACTTTTGGCTGCGGAAGAATTAGAATCAAAACATCAAATCAAAGCTCGAGTTATCGATCCCTTCACTATTAAACCCATTGATATCAAAACCATTGCCACAAATGCAAAGGAATGCGGCGCTAAAATTGTCATATCAGAAGACCATTACCCAGAAGGAGGTATAGGAGAGGCCATCATTTCAGGGTTGGTGCTGAATGGAAATCATATTAAATGTCGTCATTTGGCAGTCAGAGAGATCCCGAGAAGTGGACCTCCACAGGTACTTATCGATAAATATAGAATCGGCGCCAAAGCCATCATTGAAGAAGTCCTTCGTTTCAAATGATTTCTTAGTTTTCAATATTAATCTTAAATTTATTAATCGATTCAAATATTTTATTTAAATACTTATAATTTCGTTCAAATATTTAAAAATTTATATAATTTTCGTTAAATTAAAACTGTTTTTCAAATTTTATTCAATTCAATGAAATCTACTTTTGCTTAGAACTCAAATGATTTTCATTTCTTTTTTGCACAAGAATTCAATGACATCGCTATAAGTCTTCGGATATGACTTTGCTTTTCATAAGTTTGTATTAAAATTACTAAAAACTATTTAAAATAGTATTTGAAGGAAGAGTAAGACATTCTTTGACTATCAAACTGTAAGGACTCGACACTCAAAGCGTTGACATAAAACATAAAACAATTGAAACTCAAAGCAATTGATGCGAAAATCAATGGAAAGAGGAATCAATAAAAACTATAATACAGTGAAATATCTATTGAATTCAAATTAACGACTAATTTTTTGATTGAGATCTGATTTGAGGAAACGGAGGAATGGCATTACGAGGCGTTTTATGCGCCAACACATTAACCAGTGTTTATCTGTTGAAGGTTTGCCGATTCACGCACTCTGTCTATGATATCAGCAAAAATAAAAACAAAATTATATTTTATTTGATCCGTCCGTTTGCAAGGGAACAGTACTTTTGTAAGCAGTGAAACAAATGCTTCGTCACTTCAAAAGCAATTATATTAATAGACATTAAAATGTATTTTACATTATTTTTATTATTTCGACTCAAATAATACTATAAAAGATTTCTACCGAATGACAAAAATGATTTTACTTAAAAACCAGTCGACTATAGTCTGCGATTCGGGCTTTACTTCAGTCAACTTCCAGTACTTCACAGTTTGATTGACTCCGACTTTGAGATCGCATCCAAAAAATGTTTTTTGTTTGACTTTTCTCTTCACTTCTGATCAGTAATCCAATGAAAGTCAATGTTTGCGGTGAGTTTGCATTCAATTGTTTTCTTTTAATTATTATTTTAAGTCTAATTCTATTAATTGATTGCATTGAATAAAGTCAATGATATGTTTGTCTCAGTTGTCTGACCGAAAACTCAGAATGAAAAGTGCAATATATAATTGGCTGATTTGACGGTCAACGACACCGTAAGTCTAGATTCGAGACATGTTTTCTTCTTATTCTGATTGAGTCGATTCCTTGAGACCAAGTTTTGGACCAGTTTTCAGACCTTATTTTGCTTTTCAGATATAAGTCATTCGATAGCTTTTAATTGATTCCTATTTTTCCGCAAATGATTTGCTTTTAAATTTCAGAGCATCTGATGAATAGAACCACAATTTTTGTGGAATTACCGATAATTTGGTTGAACTAAAACTCTGATTAATTATTTTTACGCGAATCAGAGAAATGAAAAAAATAGTCTGACTTTTTCCAGAGTATAAGTTTTAAATGAGTAATTCAAAAATGATTCGCTTAAGAATCATTAAATACGTGTCTGAAGAGTTTTGGGCCCAAACCCCAGAATTGATTTGAGATAAGAGTCGATCAAAAGTAAAATAAGTTATAAATTATTTGAGTTTTGTTTTTTGTCTTAATGTTAATCTGAAACTCACTTTTCTGTGGAGGAAATAACTGGGAATCGGTTTTATAGACAAGACTTGTCTGAGTTTTTCTGCTAAAATTTTTGCGAAGACTAGAATTGCTGTGCAAAGTGTGTGTGAGCTCAGCACAGGTGCTCGTATGACATGCATAGCATTACATTGCAATGCAAGCAGAGATGCTTTGCTTATATTGAGGGCAAAAATACTTAATATATTATACAAGTTTAGCGAAACTGCATTTGAGTAAAGGCTAGGACTGTAATAAGTTAAGGTCACAAAGACTGGAGAGCCTTCTTCTCTGAGTCTTTACATTTTTCTCGAAAAGCGAGTGTAAAGAAAGCCATGAAGTAGTCTTACGTGCGAAACGCACAACCATTTAGTCAATTGAAAAATATTTACAGAACTGGTTATGAAAATCATCGAAAATTATTCTTTTATTTATCATTGGATTGGACTCAGAAAACTCATCTTCGATGGCCATAAATACTGAGTTTTCCTCTAAGAATTCAGTTTCCAAAGTAAATCATCGATTAGTTTGAAGTTTGAGTGGAAAGCCTTCGTTTAATGCATTAAAACTTTGTTTGCAAATTACAGGAGTTTTAGTCTTTTGGTTGAAATTAAAAGAAAGGTTTTCCTCTGATATTCATTGTGTATATGTCTCGGATCACAGCGGGTGAGTGCTCAGAGTCTGACGATAATATTTATACAAAAGTTTTAAAGTATTGGAGAGTTAGTGACCAACAAAAGCACTCATGTAGTGAACACGTGCTTCAAATTGAACCACTGATTGAACCAAAGCTATATTTCTTCTCTTCCTCCGCATATGAGTTCAGTCCTGTTCTCGATATATATCTATTCTCCAGTTAAAAGTAAATTCCCCTGAGTTATAGTGGGACCAATCGAGACGGGGCGGGCGAATACTAGCTGTGCTGGAGAGCTATCAGGTAAAAGTGAGATGCCTCTAAGCAATCAGAGAAGAGACAGAGCAATGAAGCCAACAGCACAGCACAGCAGCAAAATCGTTTCAAACACTAGTGTAGTGCTCGACTGCATCGCATACCTGACCATCAGATCGTCACCTGTCAGACAATTGTTCTCTTCCTGATTAACGCTTCCATTATTTCATTTCATTATTGTTTAAACTTTTCAATTACTCAGAACTGGATTTCAATTCTGTAATCAGAGACTAAATGAGACTCTGATATCAAATTATTGAATACCGTTAATGAAACAGATGCACAGCCTATTCATTGATTGTGTCGTCTATTTCAAGGTAAGCCCTCACCTCTTTTCCAATCGAAAAAGTTTATGTATTTTATTACTTAAGTATAAAAATGATTTAAAATGAAAAACGTGTTTAAAACGGATTTTGAGAAAATTTCCTCATTTCCTCTAAAATTTTTGATTTCTTCCAAAAACTTACACTTATTTGTGAAAATCGACTCACATTTGGAGAGAAAGTTGAAAATTTCGGTCAAAGACAAAGCGCCTCAAAATTTGTTGTTGAAGTTCCTTATTCGGCGAACAGAATGTGAGGTAAATCCTCACCACTCGACTCACTTTGAATCTGATGTTCCACTTTTGCCTCTTTTGAAATTATACTAATTTTCCTTCAGTTCAGATGAGATTAGATTTTGGTTTTTCATAAATTTTTTCATTTCTCGAAATTCGAAATATTTTTTTATCTCAATTTTTGTAATTTAAGACATTTAAAAGTTTTAAATCAAATTATGATTAATTTTGTTGTGTAGTGCGCACAGGTATATAATCTCAGTTATCCAATGGTTGAGACATATACAGAGTTAACTTTCCTCTCGGTTATGAAACGCAATAGTTTTGCCTCATTTTCACAAAATAGTTATTTATTTTGGAAAAACGATATATAATCCGAATTAAAATCAAATTTTGATTATTTGATAGATTAAATCAAAGTTATATTTGTCTACTTTTGAGAGGTTTGTCTGCTTTTGTTTGTTTTTAAGGTAAAAACTCTAAACCAATAAAATAGTATTAATATTATGCAAACCATTCGTTGTCTTATTTCGCACACAAATAATAAATATTTAAGAGTTAAGTATAAAAGTTTGTCAAACAATAGTAGTGTGCGGCGAATGCCACAAATAGGTACAGTTTGCCATTAAGGCCTGGGGCGCCGGTGCGCGGGCAAGACTAGCCCTGGCCTCTTGATCGGAATGCTGTCAGGACCACATACCACTGGGCCCGATATACCGGTTCTCGATGGGTGACTCTACTGCCTGTGAGCCTCTCTCGGCTCAAAAGTCTACTTTGATATTATCTGAGAGTAAAAGCTCTGATGGGCTGATGGCAGAGCTATTAGCAGTTCGATAAGGGGTCACAACTTTAACTCAAACGCACTTCTCGTTTAGAGTCAAACCTAAAGAAAGTCAATACCAAAAAGTTTTACTAACGGAGAGACTACGCCATAAAAGTGACTCTTGACTAACACCAAGATTCAATTATTTATTGCTGATTGCCTTAAATCCAAAGGTTTGTAATTAGACTTGAATTGAATGAAGTAATTTTGGTTTTAAACTTGTTTTTTAAACATCTATCAAATTATTCAAACACTTCTTATCACAAAAACTTAATATAAATTAGTTTAAAAAGTTTCTCATTTGTGAAAACTTAGTGATTAATCGCATCCTTAATCACATCCAATATATCCCAAGTTAATAGTTCTTCAATAATAACAAAAAGATTGTTTGAATATCAGCAAAGAGTCTTATAGACTGATATATTCCGACTCAATTTAATATCAGCAATAGATAGCCAGCGCTTGGAATCAAGTGATTTCAAGTATTTAATAAATATACCAAAAATATGATTGGATTTCAATACAGTTTTCAATAATTTCCAAAAACTTTTTAAGAAATGATTTGTAATTTCATAAGAATTGCTTTAAACGGATAAACAGTTAAGGCTTTCCGCTAAATGAATATATTATGTAAAATAGTTATTACTATTATTATTGTTAATTGAATGAAACCTTATGTATGAATGTCTCGAATATATCCTTTAATACAACTTTAATAACGCCTTTCAGTCTCTGATTACAGGTTTTACGGTATTAACGAATGAATAATAATATTAAAATAATTTTAAGATTTATTGGACTCATATTTGTCTCTTATTTTACAGAATATTTGTCTAAATATCGGGTCAATTATGGATAATATGGTGTTTTGAATGAGGAAAATGAGGAAATTTGCAAATATATACACAAAAATGGTTGTATTCGACCTTTGAATTGTCGTTAAATAAAGTTATTTACGATAATATATGAGCCAAAGAAGGAGTTGTTATTTTCTTTGGTTATCTAGCTGTATGAGTATAATGAGCCACATCATAAAGCTAGGTTACCAAAGTTAACAACAATTCTCTGTTCATCAATAGACCAGGGTTACACTGGTGAGTTCAATAATCTTTATAATCGATTACAATGTATATATTCTTTGGAATTATTGCTAAACACGTAATGATTGATAACTAATTAAATTCTGTTCCCATTGAACCCAATTAACCACTTTTACTAACACTTTATTCTCTCGTTTAATAATTAGTTAAAGAATTTAATTATCAATAGATTTGTCATTTATTTTCTCAGAGATTATTAATTAGAATAAAGAGTTAAAAACTAAATTCAATTTTTTCCATAATTAATAATTTTGGCTTAAAATCAATTAATAAGAAGTGAAATAAGAAATTTAAAATTTAACACAACTTTGAGGTCAGAAAAAATTAAAATATTCTCACAAAATATGAAAAAATATAACATTTATTAGCTTTTAATCTAATTTTAATTTATTGATAAAATATAAGCAAATTTGTTGTTTAACACTAAGAGATAAGTTTGGGTCACATTAATATCGATGATCTTCAGTCAAAAGCAATTCCAGTTTATTTACGAATCAGACGCTCCCAGAGTTGTGAAAAGGACTATAACTTTATTTATTAGATAAGAAATTCGTCGGTTTTACCAAAATTTCAAAATTATACTAATATTTGAGAATATATTTGATTTGGGAATTCAAAAGTGCCCCTCAAAAGCCAAAACCTTCAACAAATATTGCAATAATGAGCAAGAATGAATGAATGAATAAATTAAATCCCAATTTTCAATGCAAGGGATGAGCCAATGATGTGAACTGACATTTCTTGAATCGTTAATCATTGACCAACCAATTAAATGAACAAGTTTGGTTTGGTTCGGTTTGGACCATTAAAACCAGAATTAACCTCAGGAAAAGATATAACAAGCAACATTTTGAAATCCAACTGAAAAAGTTTATCTCTACTCACTTCCCAATTAACTCAAGAAAGCATTTAAATGCCAAAACTAGTTTTATCTTGGTCGCATTAGCTTATTAAAATAGATTTTCCTGATATAGTTAAATAAGTTATTACCTCGTTCCTATTTCATTTCCTAATATTTGCAAACAACCACTCCTTGTGTCGAACATTGTTTTGGTTTTGGGATAAATATTCACAAAATTGTCTGAAAATTAGTGAAATATAATATAATTTTTTATTTGCGTTAATCAGAGATAATAACAGTTATTTTGGTGTGAATTTGCATTCATTAAAGTTTAATACATTCAACAAATTTCATTATAGTTCACCAAAAATGAGAGTAATATCGAAGGTTAGTCTCACAGAGAGCACAGGTATGCCTCCAATTCTCACTTAAAACCAAATTGACTTAATTATAAAGAATTTATTGGAAATAATTTGATGTAAAATAAAATTATATAAAAATTTAATTAAAGAAATAAATTTGATAACAATTTATGATTTTATTTAAACAATAAATTAATGAAATCTATTCAATCAATCGATTATAAAATCCGATTTCTGTCTGCAAATAAAGTGTTGTCAGAACCGAAAGCATTGGACGCATGACTTAATTCCTCAATAAATGACTTGAAGTTATGGACATTAGTTCCGCCCAAAAGAACTTTGACTCCGAGCAGAGTTTTATTCAATTCATAGACAACACATGATTCCTCATAAGTAGTGCCACCGATAATAAACACAACAATTTCTTGTGGTCTTTCTCTTAATTGAATTGTTCCTAAATATGGGTAAAGAACTTCTTTGAGGCGAGACTTTGACAAGTCTTCGATTATCTCTTTGAGTAGAGGGGAATGTTGTGTATAAATGTTTTCTACGCCTTTAAGACCTTTAATCATCTTTTTTGTGAATGACTTCACCTGTTCTGTGCTGAGCAGTTCAGAGGCACTAATAGGTGTTTGGCGTTTAGTACCGGCAAAAGACAACACATGAGAGACCAACTGTCAAACCATTGAAATAAACAAATATTATTAACAAATAATTGAAAATCTTTTCATTAAATACTTTTATTTGTTTATCACTAATCCCTCTCTTCTTCAGGAGTTCAGTAATGCCCTGAATGTCATTACTGCTGTTCTTTTCAAACCTCAACGCGTATAACATCGAGAGTCGAATTGCGTCCAAATCTTTGATTTTATCACTTGATATGAGTCTTCGCACTCTCTGTCAGTAAAGTCATAAAAATCAAATTCAATTCAACTGTTTCTCTATTATTCAAATTTGTTATACTTTGAGAGATTCTGAGTGTTCCGACTGACAGACCAATTCCTGTTCGGTTTCCGAGACTTCAAATAAATTATTTTTGGAAACCAATCGAATGAGTTCATCGATAAGAGTCAAGTGTTTAGTGACAGCGCCGGACATCTTCTTAAACTGTGGATACGATTCGATGAATGACTTCATGTCAGATATGGTTTCAATTTTCTTCTGACTTTTGGTTTTTGTTTGGAACTCATCCATAAGTCCCTTAATGTTGGAACAGATTTCGCCGTAATTTAAATACAAATTCTATTTGAAATTCAAATAAAATATTTGAATAATTGAGTCGAAGATAATAATGGAATCAATACCAACCCTTTCATAGAAGTCGTCGTGTTCTTGTGATAATACAACTTCTCTGAGCTCTTTGCTTATTCCGGGCACTTCGGATAAGTTGATCCGATTGTTATTAATGGTAAGCAATTCGTGTAACATTGCCTGATATGTCCATTGATTCAGAAGAGGAGTGATTGGATCAAACTTTCGGTCCAAAATCAGCAAAACTGGAGGAACTGAAGACTCGGTTATATTTGAATGATTTAATCCGCTTTTTCTGAAATCAAAGAGAGAGCCCTCTCTGGCAATGGTTTGTCTGATATTTTCTGCCAAACGTTTACATAAATCGCTATTTGATTGATATCTAATCGTTGGGTTTCGTCTCAAAGAAAGTAAAACACTTATAATCGCTTCGGTTGTCCTCTGAAGTGCCGAAGTATTCCAATTCTTGAAGCCGTGGTATGTATTGGTTATATTGATTGAGAAGAGATGGGGACTGACAGCTAAGTAATCGCTGTAAAACTCCTGGACATCTTTGACCACTTCATATTCGTCGGCCTCAGCCAACGATTTGATGTCTGTTTTGCTGATTATATTGGAGAAGAAGATGTGGTACTGACCAAAACGGGGTCGACTCAACTCCAGTCTAAGCAATTCAATGTTCTGTTGTGTCGGACGAACGAAGACAATAGCCTTAAGATATTTCATGGGTTCTGTAATTCGACTCAAGTTATCGATGCGTTCAAAGAGATAAACCTCTTTCTGAAGCATTTCTGACTGCAGACAGACTAAACTGACACAACTTATCTGAAATCAACACAATTTTCATTAGTCATTTCAATTGAATTCTCATTCAAAAACGAACCGTCTCTTTGTCCATAAGTAATACT
>JAQIYB010000229.1:0-13799 GCA_034699325.1 Oribatida sp. Gr-Ori-00743 | reverse complement strand
CAAAAACCCTATAAAGAAGTCATCTTTTGATGGATTCAAAAATTTCACGAAAACATTGATTTTTATTGAGAATAACTGAATAACAAATGAGTTTTAAATTAATGGGTTATATCTTTTTGAGCTTAAATTGAAGGACAAACTACTGAACGGACTTCTCTTAAACTTCATTTGATTTAAGAGTTTTTTTTTAAAATCTGTTTAATTAATTCGGTTTTTTAAATATTGAGACCAATATTCAAATTTAAAATTGAGTTAATCGATAAAATCTATGTAAACATGGCTTTACTACATTTCAACTACAATACTTTCCTTGGTACTTTTAATCGATTTCTGTAGCAATGAGCAGGGTAGTCAATCTTTGCTCTGTGGTATTTCAAAGCCTTGAATATTTTAAAAATGCACGACAGGGGGCATTTTATAGAGTTTTATAATCTTAAGGGTTTTTAATAGAAACCCCTCCGGCCCCCTCTGCACAAACTATGATATGAATATCAGTCTTGTAATCCAATATCTTTACATAAAAATCGTTTTACATTCAAAGTTCTTGTAATGTCATGAACTCACTTACCATACAATTGATATGAGAAGGTATTGAATGGGAAGACCTTTGACTTATTATTTTTCTTCATTCAGACAAATAGATGTCTGAGTTTATAATTGACTTCAAATATAGTCAACAGTTATATAATACCCGTCTGTTTGAGCGTTAATTGAGGAAAATGGTGAACAAAACCCTAACAGGACTTTGAATCGCAGACAAATCGATAGCAAAAACCAATTTAAATATTGAATTGTCACTGATTTTAATGGTTTGAATATTTTATTGATTTTTATTCCATTATTTCAAATCAAATTTTATTTTTAACGTTTAGATAAGAAAACATTTAAACATTTAAAGTGCTTTTAATTGGTTTTTGAATTCATTGAATTATTTGCAAAACAATTGAGTGAATAAATTAATGGAAATTTATTAATAGAATAATTTAATGTAGGATTTGATGGCTGTGTTAACTCTTTATATCACTTTCAACAGTAAGACTATAATAATCATAAAAATATCCAAACATTAATTCAATTGATTATCAGTTTTGTGCGAAAAGGAGTTAAAGAGTGAATAAAATCATTTTTCTCTCGTTTTCATAAAGAAATCATTTCTCACGTTTAGCATCGATTCAGAGGATCATAAAGATCTCGGCTTTGATTTAATGTGTCGTTTAAAGCATTACAGAGAATATAATGAATAAAAAGTTTAATTTTGATTTTGAGGCCATTCAGTGCTCTAACACTCCGGGGGCTGCACAACACTATCCAATAGCATAAATAGCAAGCGCAATTATTAATTTGGAAATTGAATTAATTAAGAATTTTTACATAAATTTTTGTTACTCTATTAGCGATGACTTCAATGACACACTCAGACAGAAAAATAGTAATAACTTTAATCTTCAGATCAAATGAATTATATTTTAGTTTCAATTCGTAGTTTTCAGTGAAATTTCAGTGAATTTATTGAATTATTTGTCAAATGCATGAAATTTAAGAATTTTATTGCTGTCTATTGAGTAACAAAATTGTTAATAACTCAACGGTTAAAGTCTGAAAATGTCTTCAAAAGTATCGAGAATTTTGTCTTTTTCTTAGTGTCTTTTGAGTGCCTTTTGAGTCGACTTTTGGAATGTCTTCAAAAAATCCTTATTTCAATTCAAAGCAGTTTTTGAGTCAAAACTACTATTAGTTTCAGAATATTATTCTTTAATAACTCAATGAAGAAATGCATTAATTTATATCTGATTTTTATAGCCTTTGAAAAGCAATTTAAAATGATTTTTAAAACTCAACTTCTGATCAGAAGTTATCATTTTTTGCTAAGAATTTTTCGGCGAATATTTTATCAAAAAATTTTGACTCAAATAATAATTAATCCAAATATTTTCAATCATTAAATGCAATAATAATAAAACAATTTGGAAATCATTTTATAGCTTTTGTTGAATTAATTTTTTCTTATACTTTAAGATAAGACCACTTTTCTCGGATTCTTAGGACTTGTCTTTGAAATTATTACGAAATAAGTAGATATGAAATGAAAAACAAGTTTTTTTGTTATCCATTAGCGAAGAAATCTTCCAATAAAACAATGATAATAACAATAATTATTAATGTCAATTCAATAGAGAATTCTTCAGATCAGATGTGACTCGAATTTATAATTAGATTCAAAGAATAAAGAGATAGAAGAATAAAAGTTATTAAAAGTCGTACACTAATTGTGGGATTGTTTTTTGACAGTTCCCCGAAACCAAGTTCATTTGTTAATAGCACTGCTCTTCTCTTCATAAGAAAATTTGTTTTATTTTTTCGATTTTTTCTTTGTTTTCCAACAGTTATTATATTCTCTGATTATTAAGAAATTGATGGCAATATTAATCACTCGTCTCATGATTTGTGCGATTTGTGTCTTAACAATAAACAGGGAGACATTTCAAGGCAATGGATGTGCCTTGCATTTAATGCCTGTTCGCTCAGGTATTGGCGGTGCTCTCACTTATCAAACAAATACATTAATTATTTGAAAAGAAAAATTGAAAATCTATTGAATTCTTGTTTTTCATTCTTTTTTTCACTCGAATAATAATCGAGCCATGAATTGAATATCTATTGAATCTTGGTATCCATTGATTCTCCATTAGATATTGGCTTTTGACGCATTCCCTCTCAGTTCAGCTCTATTTTCATTAGATCTGAGTATTCAATAAAATATCGTTTTCTAAGTAATGCGAAAAAAATTCTTTACTCTTATCTCAAGATTTCGGTCGACCGAAGAAAAAGACACCGAAAGTAAAATTTTTGTTGTATTCGAGGTTTGAAAAATGGTTTTTCACATAACTATGGGCAGAGTTGCGTGATAGGAACGACACAAAACGGAGGCTCATCCTATGCTCCTATTATGCGGTTAACACAGCAGTTCAGTAACAATGAGAGGGAATAGGTTTTTGCTCTTAAAAAATGCTTTGTGTGTCACAAATGAAATATTTAAAGTCAAGGGTCTAATACCAGACCCATACGAATAATTGGTCGATCTTCACCTGGAGGGCGATAATTAACCTTGAAATGGATGCCTCCGACAAATTTCTTCAAATTTCTTTACTGTTGTTTCTCTTATATAATAACAATAATAACCTTACGATTGGTTACCTATAAAATCATTATTTTATTCCTTTCCTAATTTGCATTCTTATGTGTGTTCTTCTGTGTGAACATCGGAGGAGAGTATTGTATCAGAAATGAGGAGAGTCTGTGTGTGAGAGAGAGGGAGAGGGTATCCTAAACACTGGAAGTGGTAGTTGTTTTTGTGCTCAATAAAAGTCATTGGAAAGGAATCGCTGTTTAATAACATTGTTCTTATTCTATGAGTATTTCTCTCCGATTATTATTAACTCCTCTCCTGTTTTATGGCCGAGACTTCGATTATAATATATAATAATTGCTATTCTCTGAACTCAAATAATAATAAGTTGTTTTGGCTTTTAATTCGGGCTCAGCTATAAAATAGTTGTGTATTTCATGTGCTTTTCCCCTCTCCTTTGTCATAGACTGGAGAATGACTCGGAGGCAATTTCTTTAATCAATAATTTTGTGTTATAGACGGCTATCGGATTGCCATTCATTTATCCCATTCTTATTTTAATAGCACTTATACTCCAAAACAGAGTATTATTATTATATCGTATTTTCTTCAGACCTAATGTTAGTTTTGAAATAATATTTAATTTCTTTCTCATCTTCTGCTCACTTAAGAGCAGAGAGTCTTCTGCTGAGCACAGAATAGAACAGAGAGCTCAGAATAACGAATATAATTATCCCAAAAGAGACGGTTAATAATAAATTATTGATATAAACATTAATTATAGACACATTAATATCGGACTCTATTATTATAAATAAGGCTTTAATTTGAATTCTATGCTAAATAAGGAGAAAATAATTGTAATTTCAATCAATAATTAATCGATTTTTTGGTGTTAAAAGAATTTCTGATCAAAATACTTCTCTCCGATGCTTTTGTTTTACACGAAGTGAACAAGAATAATTTGATTTGAGGTTAAAAATAGCTGAGAGAACAATGGCTTTGAATAACAATTAGGCCACTCTTTGTTCGGGAGCTGATCGGTGAAAATCTTAAGTAGATTTTGCCGATTATAATGTGTTTCCAATTAATTAATTAATAATTAAGTCTCAAGTCTTGTGAGAAGAGTCTAAAAGAAGAGGCGATTACTTTATTTATTGGACGAAATCCAGGAATCATTTGATTTTCTTGATATCGATTTCTGATAAAAACGTTTGACTTAATCGACACAAAAGTTAATGACTTTAAAACGACTCAAAATATTTATCAGTTGTTGACTAGACTTTTGCAAAGAGCATTTAATTTCTTTTAAAGTTGTTTCGACAATAGTAATCTTGGTTATTCACTTGCAATGTCTTGGAATATTTGAATAACCTTGTTTATTGAGTGAGAATCTAATTATAATAAATTCTTTTCGCTGTAATCTAATTATGGGATAAAAGTAGAGAAATGTAACAAAAGTAACAAAACTTTTTGTTATTATTCTTGTGAGGAGTGATGTCTTGTAATGTGTTTTGAGTCTAACATTAGAATAGAAATAAATTGTAATAATATTTGTTTGAAAAGTAGTTATGGTAATAATGGTATTGTAATAATAGTATTGATAAACAAATTGATTGATAGTCCGTTTCGTTTGGTTTATTCACTTATTATTGTTGGCCTTATTATCATTTATTATCTGATTATCGACACAAACACTACAATTACACTGCTTTTGGACTCACAACAAAAGAATTCTCTGTTCCCTCTCCTTCTCCTCAGCAGACAATCACTTCTGAACAGAGCACCAGAGATGAGTGCCAGAGAATAGGCCGCTCAGAATGAGTTCTTTTATGAGTCAAGTGATCGTCTCATTTGCTTTGAAGGTTTTATTTTTTGAATTTCTCAAAACTATAGATATCTCTAACTATAGAATAAAAGAAAAGAATTATTAAAATAATATGCGAAGAGATTTGAGAGATGACAACAAAAAGGCCTATTATATTGATTTGAGAGATGAGGTGTGTCTTCACAGCAATTATATGAGCTGTCAGTTTGCGTTCATTAGATTTTATAAACACTGCTATAAATACGTTCAAATGATGCCAAACGTCTGTATCGCCCAACCAATGAACGTAACAATTGTTAACTTTTGATGAGATAAAGACCTCTCTCCTCTTTATCCCATGATCTCTCTCTCTCTCTCTCTCTCTCTCTCTCTCTCTCTCTCTCGCGCGTTTGTGTTGTTGCAAATACCAAACTCATCAAGGCATCACTGGTTTGCACTCCTCTTCCTCTTATTGTGAATCTCAAAACACTGTATTCTTGTTTTAGCTTTGATTTTGTCAATCTTTAAGGGGCTGTTGTGTTGGGCACATGTATTGCTCGTATGATAGCCTATCATTTTCTAATCCAATTCTGAGTGCTTTGTACTTTTCGGTTAAGTTGTATACATGTCTGAGCGCTGGTCTATGTTTAGTATTCTTATTAGTGGTATTGTTAGTGGAGAATATAATGTAGGGAACAGTTGTGTTGTGGCTTCTCATCCCTCAAGTCTTGCCTTTTCATTATTGTTGTCAAGAAATAAACATTTAGTAGAGATGTTGATCGACATAACAAAATAATATGCATTTTATGCGCCGATTGTTAAGCATATCATTTATATATTACATTCTTATTGAAGGCATTTCTCAGACCTTTCCTTTGATGTGATTTTTTCGGTGAATAAATAATTTTACGGTTCGTTAGAATTCTTTCACTTCTTCTTAATGTATGCGAAATTTATTCCTCGATGTTTTGAAATAAGTTTTCACCCAATCATTTGGTGTTTTTATTCTGTTTTTCTTATTCTGTGTTTAATTAATTAACCAATAGATTAATGAATTAAACTTAAGGCGAACCAATTTTTTCAGTTGATTTGATACGAGCAGAAATGCTAATCACAGTCTCTGTCAATGTATGCTAAATATTCGGTTCTGTTTTGATTTGAGTCAACACATTTTACATAATTAATTAAATCTAACAACGACCAGGGTAATTTTAAAGCCACTCTCATAGTAATTGAGCCAAGGATTGAGTCTTAATATCGGAACCAAAACATTAATAAAGTGTTTTTTGGATGAAAAAAAAATCTGTTGAAAAGTTGTGTAAATTTCTTCTCTTATTTTTCGGTTCAGTTTCGGAGTTGACTTCAAATTACAGTCAAAAAACTTCTAAAATGTTTTAATTATATTTAAGTATCAAAATTCCATTAATACCAGAAACAAGAGTTGACTCCAAACACCGATAATTGGATTAATGTCGTCATTTCCAAAGTCGTGAAGAAATCGTTTTGAAAATTAAATTTAAATATATTTCTAATAAAATTTTTTGGCAAAAAAAATCTTAACAAAATTCAGTGATAACCTAAAAGTGTGTAACAGTTATACTGTTATTATAGTGCCTATCAAAAGATGAGACCTTATGTTAGGCTTTCCACTGCTCTTCTGTTTTTGATGATCTGATAGTAATCTCTGAGGAAGAAAACCATTTTATGAGATATTTTAAACCAATTTTTGAGCTAAAAATCGCAAATAATCTCATGAATAGATGATTTTGTTTATCAAATGAAAGTTATCTAATTTCAAAAATTCATTACTCATTTTGGCTTTAAAACGCCGTAAATGTTATGGAAATAAATGGCCTCAACTTATGATCGCTTTTTAGAATAAACACCAAAATCGTAGCAAACATTTCACGCTTTGACAGCAGATCTTATATTCCATGTTATGATTTCCCCAATTTATCCTCAAATACCATGTTTTACATGCGCAAGCTATTTTATCATGGTGATTATCTCCAAATGCAAACAGTCTGTGGAAAAGTTGCTAGAAGTTGACCCCGAATGACAGTCTAGTTTCAAGATAATTTGGGGTTACCTTGCATATCTTGAGTTCATCGAATGTTTACTCGGGCTATCGATCCATTTCTCTCTTTTTATGAATCAATTTATTGTTCACTGAATATAAGCTGTTATTAAATGTATTTTCAAATCTGTTATCGGTTTTCACAATAGCTTTGATTGTATTAAAAATCGACATTTTATTCATTAATAATCAGTAATCGTTTGAAATCTGATTTTTGATCTAATCGTTAGACAATTGAAGCAAAACTTTTAGATAAAAATAGATTTAAATCCTCGATAACAGCATTCAATCAAAATTAGCGAACAATTGTTCAAAACTCTTATCTGCAGAGCATATGTCAAACATCCGTTTGAATGGAAAGTATGCAAATCATCGGTTCATTCAGTTATGCATTGAATTAAAAATAAAGTTTTTAAAACTCATGTCAGGCGTAGGTTTGGATCACTTCTTCAAAGCCTAAGTATTAATACCTTTTGTTCGATAGATTTGTTTGAAATAAAAATAAGAGAAAATAAACTCAAAACGTGAACGTCTTCTCCAAAACAAGTCTTAAATATCCAGAAATAAAGAAATAAACCGAATATTAAATGAAATGCAAATCAAGTAATGAATCGACGAATTAATGTTCACTAAACCTATGACTCAAATATTTGAATAAAAAGTATAAATAAAAACAATTTTTTGGAGAAAGTTGGAGAGAGAGAGAGAGAGAGAGAGAGAGAGAGAGAGAGAGAGAGAGAGAGAGAGAGGGAGGGAGAGAGAGAGAGAGAGAGAGAGGGAGAGAGAGAGAGAGAACTGAAAAATTAACTCTTAAACCACAAAAACAAAAGATTTTCTAAAGAAGTCTTTGTCTTTATATCTTGACTTCGATTTGATACCCAATTAGGTTTCTTTGCTCCCTTTTATTCTGTGCGTTTTAATAGTGGTGACCTCACCTTAATTTCCATCAATCGTTTGAATTATATAACGTATGTCCAGTCGAACAATATTTATGATCGGAATAATGGTTGGGCTCAAAGACAAAACCAAAAAAGCGAATATTAATGATATAAGAGAGCTGTAAGAGAGCTGTAAAGGGTTTCTCTGAACTCAATTATTATATCTGTGCTTATGTTAGATAAGAGGCGATTATATATTGTGTTAACATTTAATTAGACGGGAATATAATAGTAAGACAAGAATTATGTGTTTTTTATCAAAAGCGAAAACATTGTATACATTATATATAGTGTTATAATACCAGTGTTTGAGTCCATGTCCTCCGAAGGAAATTTTCTCACTATTATTACACTTAATATGTAATTTGCATTTAAAAGAAGACCAAAATACAAAGGCTGCGGAAGAATCGCAACATTAGGCTTAACACTGTGCTGCGCGACGAGACGTACCCCTAATATGCCCCTGCTAATATCTATTACACTGATATTATACCACCTGAAGCCGTCAAATGTTAATGTCTTATACATACATATAATACATATTCCCCTATCATATAAAATTCAATAATAATAGGAAAGTTATTCGCCATTAATAGCTATTCCACTGCACAGGTATCCATTGGTTGTCTAAGAGCAGACTAATCGAAAAATTAAACGACTCTTTCTTTTGCCAAATGTTTTCATTAAAATCGATTTTATAGTCAACCGATTGCTTCCATTACTCGACAAATGAATTAGGAATTGGATGTTCACCTCTACAACAGGCACTTGTCTATGAATTTATAGCCGTATCCCTTCACTTGGAAGAGTGGTTGAGTGCCAGTTATTAGTTGAAAGGCATGACTGACTCCTGTCTAGGAATTGATTCATTGAATTATTATTGTTTTATGATATTTAATAAAAGTGTTGAATGCATTCAAATGAGTGATGATTGCCATCAAAAAGCTGTTAAAGTATTTACTGGTTTTGTGTTGCTTTTCGTTGGATGTGTTGGTCTTCTCATCTGAAAACATCAATTAGTTATTCAGATCGTAGTCTTTGCGCAGCAAATCATTTAAAATATAAAACCATTTTCTTGTTCTTCGGATGCATTCTTCAGCGTTCATTCAAATTCATTGATTCATTAAAAGACATTTTCTTACTTCTGATAATACGAGTAGCGATTTGTGTGCACTCACTGCCAGCACTCACCGATCGGCACTAAATTACTTATTATTTTTGTGTATTTGTGTTCTTTGGTGGAAGAGCTCAGGCATAGGATATCTACCCGTTCTCTCTGTGTTTGCCATTAAATCAAAGACATTTACTTTGTTTTGTTTTGAGAAAAGGTTTCTTTTGATGAATTTCCTGTTGATTTGAACGTAATTCTGTCCTTAAGTCCAAAGAATTCTTTAATGAATTTAAATTTATTTCTTCAATAATTTTTGTTCTTATTTCCAGTAAAGTCCTCCGAATAAACAAAAATTCGGTCATAAAATTGATTTTCTTGTCTCCCATTCAAAGAAAATATTGTTTCAACCAATACTGGGGTTTATAGTCCGGATCTTTGACTCAACTGCCAGTTAATTATATAACAAGTTCTGTCCATTAGTTCACCACTTTTACCGATAATGAGATGAGACACGAACTTTTCAGATGAGAAACAAACCATTTAAAGGACTACAATATATGACAAAACCTCTTATTCTCGTTATCGAAGTCATGACTTGAACTTTGAATATAACGAATCGTTTTTCAGAGCTATCGATAACAGAGTCTAAAAAAGCAATTTCTCTATACTTGGAGTAAGTCTTGTCTTTCGTGTGATTTTTGTTTCTCTCAGATTAGTCTCTGTTCTTATGACAGGATTATTGTCACTCGAAGTCAATATTAATGATCAGTATATTCCCAGAGCAGTGGCTAAAGCGATGGCACACCTGTTCAACTGGTTATCGCATTAATATTAGTTATGCAATGAGTGATCAGAAGCAGAGCACAGAACAAAACTGGTCCGTCATCTCATAAGATCTGTGCAAAAATCATTTACTGAAATCGAGTCTATTATTGGCTGAATAGCAAAAAATGCTTAGTATTTGTCCTCGAGCATAATAATCGACAATAGCTCTGATATAATAAAACAAAATGCGATCGCATTTTTTGATTTCCAGTCCTTAAGTGACAGTAGGACGTCTATCCCCAGCAAAATACACCTGTGCCCAGTGCTCACACACATACATACTCGAAGAGAATGTGTGTGCCTGTGATATTAGCATCTATGACCTTTTTTATCGTCTCTCTGAATATTTATGCCCTAAAGTAAAAATTGTATTTCTTTTTCTTCGTTCTCTTCTTCTGATTCTGATATCAATTTATATAATAATAATAATATCGTATAATAAAGTATTTCTGTCTAAAAACCAATAATCCGACGGAGAAAACACTTAAATTGTGTTCTCGCACGAGAACTGAATTAATAATAGCGCCGACTCTTCTCTCTTATCAAATATTATTTCTTCTTTTGGAGACCCAATACTTGAAATTGTTTTGTGGTCTTAAGCTTTTGCGCAGAATTGCATGAATTCCTTTCTATTCCTCCCATTACTCTTCATTGGAACTGACAATTCCAGCTTTAATTGAAATCTTTGCAAACAAATGGTTTTAAATGAGCTGATCATTGCAACTAGCAACATTGAATTCCGAACATATTTATTGGTATTTATTTGTTGTGTTTATTATTTAAGTTATGAAATGTATTTCAATTGAAAGTAAAGAATGTATTGAAAAGTATTTAGCGATTAGTTTTGATGTTTGTTTGAAAATAGATTTGTTTAATGCTTTCAAACAAATTACAAAATAAGGAATAACTTTATGTTCAGTACTTTTTGTACTTTATATCAATTTTTATGTATATCCTCTCAATTGAAAAGATATGTATTTTCATTACCATATTGAATGCACAAAAGCAGGGATTGCCAAAGGGGTAATAAACCTCCCTGATTGAGCCCTGGGCAGAGCTCTGATAGAAGCCAATAGATTTGCGGCTTATTAAACGCGTTTCGGTGATTTTGGTCAGAATATCTGTGGAGACTATATTTAGAACAAGTTAAACTGGATTAAGTTAATTGAGCTTTATCGACAAAATGGCAGAATAGTGGTCGTGGTCTGCTTCTTATCCTACATCTCTAGTGAGGCGCTAAAGGGGAAGAGCGTGGCTAACCCTATATACAAAACATTAAATATTACAATGAATTAAAAGTCAGACAAAAAACGAATTTCAAGTCTTCACGAATAGAAGTAAAAGTAATATTAATGACAAGAATTATATATTTTTCTCCCAAAAGAAGCACAGAATAGAAGAGCTTTTTTGCCTGAAAATAAATTTTTTCCTGTTATGAGATATAAAAGGCACTCAATTATCATAAAAGACAAAGAATTGAATGCCTGCCAACAGTTAAAGCAAATGCTATTTTTATGGAGTCTTTTGGATGAGACTATAAAATGAGAGAAATCCACAATTTTTGACATCAAAATGCATCAAAAGATTAGGAAATTACAGAAAAAATGCCATTACTTAGAGCTCAGAGAACATAATGAATAACTTTTTATATGTAATGACTATGACTTTGAAAATTATTTCGAGTGTCTCTTCGATTCTCTCTCTCCCCCACTGTCTCCGACCCTCTCCTCGGAGTTGATATTTGTTTTCTTGATTTACTACCACTTGTTTTGCGTCGGAATTAATTATAAAAGAAATCAATTTTGAATATATCCGAGCAAAGAATTCAATCAAATTCTGGAGAAATTCATATTTATCTTAGTTTTGTTGAATTTTTAAGAAATCCTTTAAATAGTTGTATAAAACTTTTTGCTACTCTTCAGAGGGAAAGAGATTTTGTTAATTGATTTCAGACCTCAACTAATAATATGTGTTTCACTGATGAGAACGATCTCTGATATTAATAATCGATTAAATACTTTATACACTTTTAAATCTAAATTATTTTCACTTAAAGTTTAGTTTATTTTTCGGCTAAACTTCTAATTTATTTATTAATATTCGTGTCATTAATATTCTGACAGAAATTACTTCAGAAGTATTTCCAAAGTCTAAGCCATTCATCGATTCGTTAGAATTCATTCTTAAACTCGAAAATCAATTAATTAAATAAATGTTATTATAAATAAGTTTTTGCTTCTCTTTTCACCGAAACGAAACGCAATATTCATAATTCATATGAGATTTGAGTCCCAAATGTGATTAAAAACTATTAAAATCTTTGAGAGATTTAATGATCAGAAGCAGCAAACGATAGGAGCGACTCATCATTTTGTTGTTGTTTTGTTTAACTATTTATAAGTTTTTAATTACCAGTCCTTTGAAGTATTAGCAAAAGTATTATCATTAGTAATATTGAAGTAAAGAATAAATTGATTGAAATCAGATGAATGACACCAAACATAAAATTGTCAAACATTCAAAATCGCTGATCAGTGAGAAGAGAGGGGAAAACCATTTTTCTTCGCCAATAATTTAGTAAATCTTAAGTAATATCTGAGAGGAAAACCATTTCTCTTATTTTGCCTGAAATTCAAATTTTATTTCTTATTAAAGATGTGTTCAATAATTACAGTATTGAAGAGAAGAAAATTAAAATAACTCCGAATATAATATTCAAACTCTTAATCATAAAATCAATGAAACTTTAATTTTAGTGCAAAAAAGTTGTGATTTTGTTCATACATTCTCTGCCCTAAAGATGTTTCGCCCGGAGTTAACTAATAATGAATTTTTCGCTCTTCTCTTATATTCCGAGTGAGAGTCGAAGTGGAAGACTATTTTCTTGTCTTTTTCGCCATTAGTGGACGGTTTGCATGTTTTTATCGAATTTGTTTTAAATGAGTTTTGAATATATTTAATAACAATCAGAGAAATGCATTAATTTTTACTTTAAGTCCTTCTGATTAGTAAAGGATTTCAAACCTTTTTATTTCTTAATAAGAAAAGTAAAAACTTTTGGTAAAAAATAGTCTGAAAATCGATTTTTTAGTAGAATTCGAGTCATTTTCCGTGAGATTCATATTTCGGAGAAATAAATCTCAAATAATCTCTGAGTTTATATGAATTCAATTTAAATAAAAACCAAATAAAAGAGTAAATTATTATTTTCATTAACTGATCACAAAAATAAAGACTACTTTACGTCAAATATAATTCACTGTAAAAGACGACCAAAAGTTTTATTTAAAGCCAAGAATAATATTTTCAGAATAATATAAAAGTCATTAAATTAAAGATAGAGTGAAATAATTCATTAATTAGTTATTCTTCCCGTTCTCTCCTCGACATCAGTACTGACGTATCGGTTAATTATTTCCAATGATTTAATATATTGTTATTCATATAAAAAGAGTTTCAAAAATATTGGATATAATCTCTACTGTTATGCAATTTAGTTAAGATTTAGATGAATATAATGGGTTGGAATGGCTATGTCTTTCCCCCGGCAATGATAGAGGCCTTGAAGAGTGCAGTGGTTGTCATGTATTTTGACGATTACTTTTGTCACATATTTAGAGACATATTAGAGACAATATATTACTGGAGTCCGGGCAAATCGCACGGTCCAGGTATGGGACATATACATAGGGGCCACTTCGCTAAGGGCCACAACAACTGTTGGAAATAATAACTCTTTTGCTCTTTGATCGCAAAGCAATTAAATATTTGAAGTTTTTTCTTGAAAAATAATCGCTTTTCTGTCGACTATTTTGTATTCTCAAGGATTCGATGGCAATGAAGCCATAATACAGTAGTGTTTCCTTCATTACATATCTTTATTTGATTCTTGCTCTCTTACCAAAGAACAATTT
>JAQIYB010000228.1:0-13802 GCA_034699325.1 Oribatida sp. Gr-Ori-00743 | reverse complement strand
TGAATAAAATACCATGATTACATCAGAATTCTTAATAGTGGAAAATTACATTTAAAGGCTTACCTGTCTTCCAATGGGTTTAGAGATGACTCTGAAACGAGAGTTAACTCATCACTGGCTTTGAACTTCATTATTGTGTTGTTTTTGTAGGTAATACTCATATCGCCAGACCTATGGGCATGACTACCACTAATGGACATCAAAAACATTATATCAATAATACGTGAGCTCAGGAACGGGTACACAAAGCAAGCATATGCACAGAATAATTCTGTGTAATCTTTTGATTATTCTTTACTTATGTCGACTGATATTAGATATTGCTTTGAAGGTTGAGAAGAACTGCACAGAATAGTTACAATGCTTCAAAATTCGGTTTCACCTGCTCCATTTAATTTGGATTAAGTGATCTATGAATGTGATATGATTTTCTAGGGGTCGATAAGTTCAATGAACTTCTGTTAGAATTTCTATAAATTTCATTCATTGTTTTTATATGAGTCGAAGCCGTTTATAGCAACGAAACTTCCTCTAAGTTTCAATTATATTGTAATAAATACCCTTGATTAATTGCCAGGAAGTTAGTATTTTTACGTCTATAATATTTAATAATTGAGGAGAATATTGCTTTTAGTCTATTAATAAACACATTTAGTTTACTAGAATTGAAAGTTAGTATTAATTAATTGATTTGTCTGTAAGTCATTAAATCAATGATATTCTGTGCAAAAAAGTAGTTTCCGTATTATTCCTAATTCTATTCAATTTTGACATAGAGTTCAATGAACTTAAAATGTTGAAAGAAAGGTCAGAATTTATTAATAACAAGATATTAATGTTTATTGCGAAATAGCAGGTTTATTATTAAAATAAAAATATCAAGCTCAAATATATGGGTTAATTTTAAATCAAGAATAGCAATAAATGAATTTATTTAAATTTCTGCTTGATAAATTGAGCGCACCTTTCTCCAATCATAACAATAACCGCATTGGTATTGCTATTAGGTATTCGGGGTAAAACTGATGCGTCGCAAACTCGCAATTTAGACACAGACTTCACTCTTAAATGCGGGTCCACTACAGTGTCACGTCTCTCAACAGCGCCCATACGACAGGTGCCACACGAGTGGTGTTCCTTATCACCGATTTGTCTGATATAACATCGGATATATGAATCGCATTTATAAATGGGACGATCGGGACATAGACTACAACCCGGAATCGCTTTTGGAATCAAAATCACGTTTTCGGAAATCATTGAATTTTGTATGAAATTGAGTCCAAACCTCATCCCTTCCACCAAATCCTTGATATCCTGAGGATGTTGTAGAAAGTTTGGGTCAATTATTGGCTGATCGAAAGGGTCGGCAGATAATAATCGCACTGTTCCTAAATTTCTAGGTTTACGAAGTAAAATGTCACAAACTAGACGGGGTCTGCCTAAATAAGCCTTGAAATATTCTGTCCATTCCTGTGCTCTTTCAGCTGAATAAATGGCTATAAGTTCTGTTATATTAGAGCTAAACTTTTCCACTATATTCGATAAAAGAATATTAGGCCAATTGGGGTCGGCGTTGGATCTTGTGCTCCAATATGTGTAGAGTTGGGCCGATGTTGAAAGAGGTCCTCCTTTTTGTATAATTAATTTGATTAATTGAGAGATCGTCAATAAAGGGAAGGCATCGATTTGGCTATTATTAAGAATGGGAGCCCAAAATGTGACTGACGGGTGATCCTGAAGATTCTCACCAACAGGTAAGTTCATTAGCACAGGTATACCCATTTGTTGTAAATGTTGTTTAGGACCAATACCGGACAGCATAAGTAGGTGAGGCGAACCATATGAACCTTAATATAAATTATTGTAAATAATTATCATTAATGATAGCCTACCGGTGCAGAGTATGACTTCTCTTTTAGCTCTGACTTTGAATTTATTGTGATTTTTGAAGAACTCAACTCCTGTTGCCCTCAACTCTCCGCCGACCGAAGAAAATAGTATTCGAGTGACAAAAGAGTTGATAGAAATAAATAAATTGTTTGGATTGGGATTCGGTTCAATGAAGGCGTTGGCAGTACTCTCACGAAAACCATTCTCAGTGTTGAGTTGGACTAAAGCAGTTCCCAATTGTTTTGCTCCGTTTAAGTCAATCGTAGGGAAACCAAATTCATTGTAACTTTTCTGTACTTTTCTTAATAATAAATCCAAATTGGGATCAGAGGACACTCCAAGCGGTCCTTCCGTTCCGTGATATTCTGGATTTTTGGCAACAATTTCAGAGTCGCTATTATTTTCAGATTTTATAAAATACGGCAAAACGTCTTTAAAACTCCAATTAATGGCGCCATAAGTCTGTTCCCAATTATCAAAATCTTTCGGATTTGGTCTCAAATACACCATACGATTGATAGTAGAACTGCCGCCCATTACTCGCCCTTTAGGCTCATCATACATACCGGGCACTGTTCTTCCCTGGCCTATCCGTTTTTGGGGATAAATCTGATAATTCCAGTTAAACTTATTGGATGCAGCTACTTTCGGATAAAACCCTGGTAGATCAGTGAGGAAAGTCTGCGGTCCTCCCGCTTCCAGCAATAAAACGGTTACAGATCTGTTATCAGACAATCTTCGGGCCACAACACAACCGGCAGTTCCAGCGCCCACCACAATATAATCAAAGACAGATTGATTCAATGGGTTGGAGTTATCGGAACTGTTGTGCTCATGATATCTATGGCGCACCACCTCATAGATAGCTAACAACTGAAAGAAAAGCTTTGATGAACTTATCTGGACTTTCATATTAACAAAATGGCGGTTATTATCGAATTTTTATATTAAGTTAGTAAAACTAAACTAATTGATCCTGGTAATTTTGTCTATTTCTTAACAAATTAACTTTTAATCTATTTATCAATTTTAAAGCTTATTTAACTATCCTCTAACCTAGTTAATTCTTTTCAAAATTAAATTATTGTTAGTAGTTATCCATGTACTTTATATACGTGTATATTGAACTCCCTAATTGAACCCCCTTGGTCGTGTTTGTATGCGATAGTGAGGTGTTCTCCATCTATAAGTATAAACGAGTGTTTAATTAATTTTTGTTACACATATGTTATGAAACAGAAAAATCCATGTTTTAACCATGTTGCAATCTTTTCAAAATTAGATCAAAGGCGTTACCTAGAGTCTAGGTCCTAGAATCAATTGTACCTGTTAGAAATAAGACTTTAATTTTCGCCTAAAAATATGTTTAAGGCTCAAATTATTATTAAATTAAACTTTAACCAAGCGCAATTACTACAAAACTGAAAATATATCAACTTGGTAAGTTTAACGCTATTTCTTTAATGGTAAATTACTCTTGCTGAAAATTATTTCCAACATTGACCCATAAACCTAACCTAGGGCAAATATTATTATTTAGTTTCTATTATTTATTTGAAAATAAAGTAATCTGTGCCTCAAAAAAGGGACAGTTATTCTGTGTTTGGTTCAAAGTTGAACATTAAATAAAG
This sequence comes from Oribatida sp. Gr-Ori-00743, assembly GCA_034699325.1. Taxonomy (NCBI): domain Eukaryota; kingdom Metazoa; phylum Arthropoda; class Arachnida; order Sarcoptiformes; species Oribatida sp. Gr-Ori-00743. The sequence continues at coordinate 10,278 of JAQIYB010000228.1, read as the reverse complement.
ATTAAGATAAGGACAGATAATCACAGCGTAATCTATGCTAGTTTACATTGGGTTCTTGGACAGCCCAATATGCACATGTTAAATTGGCCCAACTTTGCAAAAATTGAGTTCAAAGTCAGTTTTTAGTGCAAAAATAGGTGAAAAATAATTATAAATTAGTGTCGTTTAAAAGTTATCGGTTTAATGAGAATACCTAGTTCAGTTGAATCAATAGAGTAAAATGATCTACACCACATTTCTACCGATTCAATTGATAACTGTTTCATTAATATCGTTACAGAAGGAGGCAATCCATCAAAGTATCACAAATGCCTCTCCGCTCAGAAATACATACGATTACATAGTAGTCGGTGCAGGCAGTGCCGGCGCTCCCGTCGCTTATCGTTTGACTGAAGATCCAAATATCAATGTTCTCCTCTTAGAGGCGGGACCACCAAACACAGTGGTTTCTGATCCACCAGCACTCGCTATACCGCTGTGGAGAGAACATCCGCTTTTCGATTGGGACTACACAACTGTTCCACAAAGACATGGCCTCGCCTTAAAAAAGCCCGGAGTTTTTGTTGAGCGCAGAGGGAAGGTTATTGGCGGCACCAGTACTATTAACGGCTTAATTCACTTAGCGGGCAGTCGGCATGACTTTGACGAATGGGTCAATGGTTATGGCGCTAAGGGTTGGAGTTATGCCGAAGTGTTGCCTTACTTTAGAAAATTGGAAAATAACTCTGACCACAAATTAGTAGCTAAATATCCTGGTTATCATGGAACCCGAGGGCCAGTTGGTATTCAGTCTGATCCTGACCCTCAACCACTCCTTAAGACGTTTCAAAAGGTGTTCAACGACTTCGGTTACCCCACAACAGATATGAACGGACCAAATATGTTTGGCACAGCATTCACTCAAATGGCTATTAAGGACGGATACCGGTCGGGCACAGGAAACGCATACCTCGATCCTAACGTACATTTACACAATCTGTTCATTCAGACCAACGCTTTAGTGACAAAAATACGTTTGTCTCAAATGGGGACTGAAATCACTGCCACCGGAGTTGACTTCGTTTTGAATAATAAAAAGTACAAGATCAATGCTAGCATCGAAGTTATTGTGTGCGCCGGTAAGTCAGTATTTATCTCACTTAATTTAAACTTGGTGAATTAAAAATGAATCCCTTCAAAGGAACATTCAATTCCCCACAACTTCTGATGCTTTCGGGGATCGGACCAAAAGATCACTTGAAATCATTGGGAATACCAGTGATTAGGGATTTGCCGGTTGGCAATAATTTGCAAGATCATCCCAAAGTTGTCTTTCTCAATCTGATTAAGAACCAGGACAACATAGAGCCCGCCCCTGAGTTAAGCATTCCTCAGTTGTACGAGTTTTTTAGTAAAAACTGTGGACCACTGGCGAGCTATACCTGTCTTTACACCACATATAATACAATAAGCAATACCCGTCCGGAGTGGCCTAACATAATGTTAGCTGGGTTCGTTCAAATGATGAAGAACAACATAACAGAGGTGTGCGCCAAATATGGCGAACGAGTTAATGAATGGAAGCAATACTATCGACCGCTTTTGGGAAGATATCATCTCAGAGCGGATGCAAATTTACGCCGAGCCCGTAGTTTTGGCACAGTTAGACTGTCCTGTGCTGATCCCTTCAAACGGCCACTAATTGATCCAAACTTCTTCTCTGTTGCCCAAGATTTTGATGATTTGGTGGAATCGGCAAAATATTTACTCTATTTATTGCATGAGTCGGAGCTCTCGAAGTATATCGACGTAAGTAATCATCCCATTCCTGGCTGTAACCTATGCCCAGACCGTCCGGTCTACAAATGTGATTCATACGTTCGCTGTTTTATCCAATTGAATGGTGAGAAAGAACTACATCCGGTCGGCACCTGTCGTATGGGAGATATCGGGCGATCAGATGTTGTGGTGAGTCCTACACTTAAAGTGAAAGGCATTTCCCGATTACGTGTTTGTGACGCCTCTATAATGCCAATTGTGCCGAACGGCAACACCAACGCCCCCGCAATTATGATCGGCGAGAAGTGCGCGGATCTCATCAAAGATGACTTCTATTCCAATCGATATGTAAAACTAAAAACCGATTTAATGGAAGCGATCGGCGATTAAACTTTGTTTTGGTTTTTCAAATTATTTATTTTGCAAACTCTAATCTTGTTTAAAATCAATGAATATGACCTTAATACTTTTAATAATTTATTTGAAACAAAATAAGGTATTTCCAATCATTTATTATCAATGAGAATTTGTATCAGGCTAACCCTAAGGAATTATTTCCTCGTTTATTGAGGGTTACTTGTGATTAGATTTGTGATAAATCGCCTTAATATGTGACTTAATTGCCCTTGGCAATTATGCCAACGATTTAATAGGAGTTCTCTTGTTTAACAAAATCGGCACATCTCTCGCCAATCATGACAGTGACGGCGTGGGTATTGCTGTTTGGTATTTGTGGTATAATTGACGCGTCACAGACCCGCAGCTGCTGTACGTTCTTAACTCTTAAACGCGGGTCCACTACAGTGTCGGGTCTTTTCTTGTCTCCCATTCTACAGGTGCCACACGAGTGGTGTTCCTTATCTCCTATGGATGTGATATAACATCGGATATAAGAATCGCATTCATAAATGGGTCGATCGGGACATAGACTGCAACCGGGAATCGCTTTTGGTATTAGATTTACGTTTTCGGAAAGCTTTGAGTTTTGTATGACATAGAGTTCAAACTTAACCGTTTCCACCATATCCTCCAATTCCCTCTCATACTTAAGGAAGTTGGGATCAATTAAAGGTGGAGTGAGCGGGTTCTTCGACGCCAATCTAACACTTCCTAAGCTCAGAATCTGACGGAGAAAAATGTCTAAAACGAGATATGGTTGTCCTAAATATGGCGCAAAATATTCGGCCCAATCCATAGCTCTTTGGGCGGAATAGAGAGAAATTAGTGCCGTAATGTTATTACTAAACTGCGCCACTCTGTTGGTTATCACCATATTAGGCCAATTAGGGTCGGGGTTAGATTTAGTGCTGACATAAGTGTAAAGTCCCGATGATGTGGCCAGAGGTCCATCTTGGGTATTTAGAACCTGGCTGATTTGGGAGATGTCTAATGCAGGGAAAGCCTCAACGGGTGTGTTATTTTTAATTGGAGCCCAGAATTGAACCATAGGGTGGTCCATAAGGTTATTTCCAACCGGAAGGTCAACCAGTGTTTGTATTCCAACATCTCGCAGATGGTCTTCGGGGCCGATACCGGACAGCATAAGAAGTTGAGGCGAATTATAAGAACCTGTGATTTAATTTATTAGAATTATTATAATTTTGAATTATTATTTGATTACATACCGGCGCTGAGTATGACTTCTTTATTAGCTCCCACCATAAATCTATGACCGTTTTTCTCGAACTCAACTCCGATTGCAGTCGGCTTTCCTTTTCTCGTCTTTTCAGAGAAGAGTACTCTTGTGACCAAAGAATTCGGTGAAATGAATAAATTCTTAGGATTAGGATTCGGTTCGAGGTAAGCACTGGAAGTACTCGCGCGGAAACCATCTCTTATGTTGAGCTGAATGATTGCGGAACCAGCCTGTTGTGGGCCGTTCACATCCACAGTGGGAATACCGAAATGATTATAAGTGCCTTGCACATCTCTCAGCAATATATTAAGATTGGGATCAGAAGACACTGGAAGAAGTCCATCCGTTCCGTGATATCTCGGGTTTTCGGCAACAATTCTATAATCGCTATTATTCTCAGATTTGACGAAATACGGCAAAACGTCTTCAAAGTTCCAACCCTTCGCCCCATAAGTTTGCTCCCAATTATCAAAATCTCTTGCATTTGGTCTTAAATACACCATTCGATTAATAACGGAAGAGCCGCCCATTACCCGGCCTTTAGGCTCAGGATAGACACCTGGCTGAGCAAGACCCAGACCAATCCTTTTTTGTGGCACTATTTGGTAATTCCAGTTGAACTCTCCTGTGGGCCAAATAATCTGTTCCATTCCCGGCAAATCTGTGGCAAAGCTTTGCGGTGGACCCGCTTCAAGCAAAAGGACAGTCACATGTCTGTCATCAGAGAGCCTTCTGGCGACCACACAACCAGCACTTCCTGCACCCACAACAATGTAATCATAAGCAGCATAAAAGGGTTCAGAGTTATCCACAGTATTGTGTTGTGTGTCCCTCTGAAGAATAGCCAGAGAGACGGCAATCACTTGAACTGCAAAACTGGTGGGACTTATACTTCTCCTCATTTCAACGAATACTAAATGAAAGTGAACTCAAACTTCACTTTCAAACAGTTTATGAATTAAATGGGTTTTAAGCAAATTATTTGTTAAGATATGTCTGAGAATTAGCCTTTCATTCAATTCTTTACTAAATTTATTTATTTTTGAAACTTATATATCATTTATTCATATCTAACCCAAATAAAATCAAAAACCATTTAGTGTTGATGACCAAGGTGGCTTTTAACTTGTTTTGATGATTATTATAATATGTAATTATTAATTATCAAATATTACTTACAATTCATTAGCATATTGATCAAGTTAATTTTTTATATGCATCTTTAAATAGATGTTTAAAACATTTAAAAAGTAATAACTTATATAATTAGTAAAATTATCTTGCAAATATAGGTGTTGGAAATGTATTCTCAGAGGGCTGGACTAAATCAGTTCCGACTTTACCTTCAGTTACTCCCAACTTTCCATTATATTACTCTTACTTTTTATTAATTAGTATTAGTATTAGTATTGGGGATAATTTTCTTGCAACTATTGATTACGACTATTAGGAAATCCATAAGAATTTGAGTTCAATTGAAAGACCAGTTTATTTCAATTTTCACGTTCTTATCGTTTATTATAAACCAATAAAATTTTATTTAAGTTTTTATTTTTAGAAATATTTAATTTCGTTAATAATTTTATATATTTTTTAATCGGTTTAATCCATACGTGAATTCTAGGCCAGTCTTTTCTCAATATTCAGGGCTGTTTCCATTGAATACAAGTAAATCTAATTTGAATTTAGATTTACTCTCATATGAGTTCACTCGTGATTTGAATAAACAAAGAATTTTTGCCAAACCTTTGCCAACAAAAAACCCGTAATTTTATTCCACTTTTATTCGATCAAAATATTGAAACACACAATAGAATTGTATTAAATCAGAATTGAACAAGGTCATTGATCAAGAGCAGTGATAGTGTATTGAGAAGGCTTCACAGAAAAGTCTTAACAAAGACAGTTTGACATTGATTAATCAATAAAATATAATCTATTTACTAATTAGAATTCAATTTTATTAGGTTTTTGTCTTTGATTTAGCTTGTTAACATTTATTTAATGAGATTTCAACATCTAATTAATATCAGATAAGATTAAAAAATGTTAATTTGTTAAATCATTTTTGTAATTTTGAGATGAGGTAACTTTTATTTTCTTTGCACTTTACTATTACTAGTCCCCCAGGGTAGTCCTTGGCCGTCGAACTCGACTTCTCGCTTGTGCTTAGGCTTAACACCCATGCTGAAAAATGAATTGATTTGAGCAGACGGATCAAAATCGTCATCGTCCGGCGCTGGTGTAGTGGTCTTTGCTTTTGGAAGCGGTTTGGCGGCTACTTTGGCGGGTTTGGGCTTTGGCGGCGCTTTTGCCAGAACTTTTGTACTCTTTGTCCCAGATGACTTTTCGGCTTTTTTCGCCAACAACTTCTGGGTCAATATAAATACCACAATCAAAACCATTAACTTTTTCATTGTGGCTAATTTTGAACTATTGAACTAGGTTTACTGGAAGCTACCGACAACCATAAAGAGCTTGTTACTATTTTTGATTTCGCAATTATCAGGTTAACTAATTGCTAATGTTTACAGAAATGGCTTCTAATTAAAGAAATCAAATGTGTTTAACGACAGCTGATAGTCAGGTATAAAATTACATTTCATTATTATTATCTTTAAGATTGAACAAGCTCAGTATTCCAAATTTATCCACATGTGAACAAATTGTGTCAGGAATTTGGAAAATTTTAATCGGAGAGAAAAAACCCAATTATTTAATCGACATCTAAATAAAGTTGCCAGGGTCGTGGAGCATTTTAATAATTGATCATTTACAGTCAATGGAATTGCTCTAGGTGATATCATAATTAGGATGAATAAGAATAATAAGATAAATTCAATAATTATTTTCCTGTTTGACATAATGGGAACATTTTTCGCCAATCATAACAGTTATGGCGTTTACATTACTATTTGGTATACGAGGAATGACTGACGCGTCGCACACTCTAAGGTTAGACACGAATTTGACTCTTAGACGCGGGTCAACTACAGTATCACGTCTCTCAACAGCGCCCATACGACAGGTGCCACACGAGTGGTGTTCTTTGTCGCCGATTTGTCTGATATAACATCGGATATAAGAATCGCATTCATAAATGGGTCGATCGGGACATAGACTGCAACCGGGAATCGCTTTCGGTATTAAAAACACATTTTTTGAAATCTTTGAGTTTTGTATGAAATTGAGCTCAAACTTCACCGCTTCCACCAGTGCCTCAAAGTCTTGAGGGTGTTGTAGAAAGTTTGGGTCAATTATCGGCTTAGCGTAAGGGTTAGCAGATGATAACCTCACTCTTCCAAAACTTTGGGGTCTCCTCAGGAATATATCACTAATGAGATGCGGTTCACCTAAATATGGGCCGAAATAAAGGGCCCATTTCTGAGCCCTTTGAGCCGAATATACTGCTATTTGATCCCATATATTAGTGCTAAACTGACCCAGTCTATTTGATAACATAATGTTAGGCCAATTCGGGTCATTGTTCGCACTGGTACTAAAATATGTATAAAGTGCTGTGGAAGTGGCCAGAGGGCCTTCCTGCTTCGTGATAAGTTGAAAGAGTTGTGGGATTGTGAGCTCTGGGAAGGCCTCTATCGGTGTGTTATTCAAAAGAGGACTCCAAAATGAAACTTGAACATGGTCCTGCAAGTTGTTTCCAACAGGCAGGTCTAAGAGCACAGGTATTCTCATTTTAGTCAAATGTTCTGTGGGACCGATACCGGACAGCATTAGTAGTTGTGGTGAGTTATATGAACCTTAGGAAAAACAGTGAAGAGGTTTAATGCAAAAAACAAATTTAATTGATGACATACCTGCGCACAGAATGACTTCTCTTTTAGCTCTCACTTTGAACTTCTGTCCATTTTTGTTGAAATGAACGCCACTTGCGATCAGTTTTCCTTTCATTTCAGAAAATAGTATTCGAGTGACGAAAGAGTTTAATGAAATAAATAAGTTATCCGGGTTAGGGTTGGGATCAATATATGCGTTGGCAGTACTCTCGCGAAAGCCGTCCTCAATGTTTAATTGAACAAAAGCACTGCCCGCTTGATTAGGGCCGTTCAGGTCAGTGACAGGAATTCCCAACTGATTATAACTTCTCTGCACTTTTCTTAGAAAAAGATTAAGATTTGGATCAGAAGACACTCCGAGAGGACCATCAGTTCCGTGATATTCGGGGTTTTTGATCACAATTTTGTAGTCACTATTGTTTTCAGATTTTATAAAATACGGCAAAACGTCTTTAAAACTCCAATCTGTGGCGCCATAAGTCTCTTCCCAATTATCAAAATCTCTTGGATTACCCCTCGAGTAAACCATTCGATTAATTGTGGAGGAACCCCCCAAAACCCGACCTTTAGGTTCTGGATATACTCCAGGTTGGGCCCGACCCAGGCCAATTCTTTTCTGAGGAAATATCTCATAATCCCAATTGTATTGTGGGTTCTCTTCCAGTAGATCTTGCTCAATTCCGGGAATGTCTGACACAAAACTTTGAGGTCCCCCCGCTTCTAGCAATAGCACAGTTGCGTGACTATCATCAGATAGCCTTCTGGCCACAACACAACCTGCTGTCCCACCGCCGACCACTATATAGTCATAAGCAGAACGAAATGGCTTAGAGTTGTCAATAGTGTTGTGCTGTGTATCCCTTTGAATAGCAATCATAGAGACGACCATCATTTGTATGACAAGACTCGGAGGACTCACATAAGGAATCATTTTAATGAACAGTCGGTAAAATCAAAACTTTGGAAATGTTTTCGCTTTCAATTGGTTTTTAATCATTTCCTTATATTAATATCGGTTTTCAAAACTCGATTTAACTTTTTTGTTATGTTTTTGATATTTGTTTTTTGTTTTGTTTTATCTCTAATTATAATAGTTTTTATTCGGAGAACATGTCTTGAATTTTACAAATTATAAAAAGCCGTACACTTTAATGATAAAAATATATTTATCTGATTAAACTAATATTTAATTGAGCATGTACACCTGTTATTGGCATATTATTAAGTCATTCATTCAACCATTTTATTGGAACAAAAGGTTTCATTTCTCTAATTTTGAATAAAAGTTTTAAAATCTGAACATTTCTTCGCTTTTCAAGAGTATTGGTTCTTAAAAGTCTTAATCTTTAGTTTTTCATAATGTAAATCAGATTTACCAAGTTTATAGCATAAACTGTGTAATTTGTCTCTGAATTCTTTCTAATTTAATTGTTTGTTATTTATTGTATTTACAGAGAGATTACTGTATTCGAGTATTGGAAGAACATGCACAAATAGAAATATTTAACTGAGCTTCGTTTTTTAGGCATAGCTTTTAAATATCCTGGTGAATTTTTAAAACTTGTTTACCGGAATACTGGATAGTTGTGGTGTGTGTTGCAAAAAGAAAATTTTCAAAAGTATGTTTAGCGAGGAAATTAATTTTGAAAATGAAAATCAAAAAGTTATCAAAATTGATAAATGAGTCGATCAAAAACCATTGAAATGAATAGGAACAAGGACCATTTGTCTTAGTCTCTAAGGGTTAGAAACAAGTCTTAGTTTTACTACTAATTAAGGCTTGTGTGAGCTTCTTTTCACCTTGAACATTTGTCTTATTGTTTAAAACCAATTTAATAAAGCATTGCTTTTTATTGTTTTGATGAAAAACTAAACAATGCTCTCCTCAATGATTACTGTGAATTACTAACTTTCTCCTAGTTTATAAACTAATTCAAATTCCATTGAGAATATCAATTAAATTAATTTAATGAGTTTTTTAATACCTATCAAAGATCAATGACTGAGTGAAAAGTTTGCATAAACTTATTTATAATTATAAATTGGGATTAATTAAAATATCGACAGAAGTTAGAATCAATTTTATTTTTCACCTAGATTACATTTTAGATATTATTAATTAGATGCTTATTAAGCGCCCAAAGGTTTGATTCCTTTCTTCATAATCGAGACAAACATTTGATTGATTCGCCGATAACTCTCGAAATTAGGAAATTGTGTAAAGTTATAGACACAACACTTTCCTTTTTCATTAATACCAGGGTTAAATGTGTACTTCTCAAAATATAATCGACGAAACAGCAATTTTCCTGTTTTGATTAAAATAGGCAAACATTTCTCTCTTAATCTTAACTGATCTAGGCATTAAATATCGCGCCACAGTCTGTGACTCACAGCTAAGACCGAAGCTATACAAGAAGTTGTTAGGCCAAGGTTGTGTATGGCCTGTCCACCGCACCCATTATCACCCATTTATACATTTGAGACACAATAGAAAATGTGTGCTTGGCCAATTGATATTTTTGTTTCTTTATTAAAATCTCATCAATTAATTAACGACGAATTGTGCATGTTCTAAAAAGTTGTTGACAAGGACAAATTGTCACTTATCACGTCTAATTGAATGAGTGTGCCTTGATATACGGGTCTACACTTTCATGCTTGGCCTATTTTGTTTATAGTTCTTATTAAATGTATGCTTTTATCTATTTGAAATTAATTGATGCAATCTTGCTACTTTTCTTATTAATATTTAAATTAATAATTTAAAAAAATGTAGCAAAAAAAGACTGTACCTGCCAGGTTTCGAACCTGGGACTTTCTGCGTGTTAGGCAGATGTGATAACCACTACACCACAGGTACTACCCTAACTGTACTTCAGTAATATAAAGTTTTATGGTAAGTGACAGCAATTTGTCTTAAAATTGGATTTAATGAAAGATTTTGAAACATTTATTGATTATAAATGAGGTCTGACTTCAAGTCATAGTCGCCTCGAGATTGCTATCAATGAATAGATGACATAAATCAAGTTTTTCTCTGCGATTTGAATACATTTTTATTTCCATAAGATTACAGATATTTTG
>JAQIYB010000227.1:0-13803 GCA_034699325.1 Oribatida sp. Gr-Ori-00743 | reverse complement strand
CCAGGAAAAAAGTATCCAGAATCATCAGATTCCTCTTCAGGTATACCGTGGTAAAGGGATTTGATTTGCCCCAAGGATAGCTTCATTGTTAGTATTAAAAAAGGATTTGACTTTTAATGGAAAACCCATTAATTAATTACTCCAATAAGTTATTCCGAATAAGTCTATAATGGGATTTATAAACAGATTAACAAAATATTTTATTTTGTTTGAGTGAAGCAAAAGAAGTGGAAAAATAAAAGTTATAATTGGATTGAGGTTTAAATAGTTTGGCAAAAATGCCATAACAACTAATGAATTATCCTTACTTATACTTGTTCTGCAATTGTCTGACCAATTTTGGCCCAAAATAATATGTTTGATCATTTGGTCGCCCATAAGAAATAGTCGATCAGTTGGTCTGTCGATGGTTTTGCCTTATTATTAGACATAGTCTATGATCACTAGTTTTCACTTCCAGTCATTACTTGTTTTCTATCAATTCCTGCAAAAAAATGTTTGTTTCGAAAGATTTTATAACCGAAGGATATTTTGGATGGCATATAACTAGATCATTTTTAAAATGCCTGTCTTATTGGTATCAATTAGTAAAGGTTTTGACTTATTGCTGATTCTTAACGATATATAAATCATTGTTTTGGTTCACTTTCAAGGCATGTATTAATGATTTTTAAGTATTCAAAGAATTTTGATTTTCAGTTAATTGTTTAGTCATTTACTTATCTAATGACTAATTGATCGGAAATTTATTCAAATTCGCAACAATTTGTTGTCTCAGAAGCTATTCATTAAATGAGTAATTGACGAGAAAATCGTATTTCAATAGATTTTTAGTCTGGAATTTTGTTTACCAAATGATTGCATAGTCTGTACCTCATTATCATTCATTGGTTTCGGGGTTTGACACACAATATAACAGAACTGCAGTATTCGATCAGAATATCGAATATCTTGTGGCGAATCTGACCAATAAAAGAGATATGATGTGAGGAATAAGCAATTTTTTAAATGACATATTTGTGTCGCACATCATATTCCCATCCCTGAGTCGTCAGTCGTATTGAATTTTGATACGCTTTTTGTATCAGATTAGAGATCGGACTCATCTTTGAAATCATATATTCCTTTCAATATTGGAATCGCTTTTTTGCTGAAAAGACAATTATAGTCAAAATTATTTTAGTTTTTTATGGCTATATATTTGGTTTGAATCACATGTTTGTCTCAACTAAGGTAGGGTCTGAAGCAGTCCAAGCGCAACCGAAGCGCAAATATACCCCTTATTTGATGCATCCCTGGAGGCACTGCCATAATAAACAAAAAAACCTGTCCGTCGTATCCATGAATTTAAGACCAATAGTTATATTCGTTTTAGTTTTCGGTGAAAGTCTTTTTAGGAGTGGAATAAAGAACAAATGTATGGCAATGGTAGGCAATGGCAATGGATTGCCTATGGATTGCCAATGGATTGCGTGCGCAAAAAATGCTATTTTCTCTCTGGTTATGGTTTGATGCAGTTTTATGCTTCACGCATCAACGCCACTGCCAGACCTGCCTGCTTGTCCTGCCTGTGTTCACCAGCGTATAAGACAGGCATAAATAGTCAATACGAATGACTTAGAATATCAAAAGCTTCTTGTTATATGACTTTTCATCATAACATTCGAGAGAGAGAGAGAGAGAGAGAGAGAGAGAGAGAGAGAGAGAGAGAGAGAGAGAGAGAGAGAGAGAGAGCTGCAATTTTTAGATGAAATAGCGCCGGGGGCACTTCAGTACGAATGCATTTGTCGATTCCATTAAGGTTTGGATATTTCGAAAAAACCAATTTCTCTTGAAATCTGTTCGACAGTAAAAATTGTTTTCAATTTAATGAAACGATTTTTGTATACGAATTTTGTTCTTATATTTCGAGTTATGTTTTATGAGAATTGCAGTAAATTTTCATAACTCTTGTTTTGATACAAAGTTTTAAAGTGAGTTTAGGGCCCGAACCGGATATAAACTCAATCATCGTTTTTAAATATTGATATTCTCATGAATTTTGAGATTTGCTAAGAAAATATTGAATCAATAAATATGAAAACAAGTAATAAATTGTTTATCACTTCTTTTGAATAGCAGAGAGGGTTTCGAAGAAATTATTTGCAATAAAATTAGTTTTAATATAAATTCCATTTGAAATCCAATTTCTCATTCAATCACTTATTTTGTGTTATAATAAATGTTATTGTATTCCGTGAAAAGAGTTATCAAAGAATGTTTTGATCCGAATATTTCCATTTCATTGATTGATGAAAATTCAAAACTTATTTTCTTGGTCTGTCAGCTCTTATTTCAAAGGCTTTCTCTGATGAGACGTAAAAATCAGAGCTGAAAACTAGACTTAGATTTTGTTATTTAATCTGAAAAAGTCTATTCGTTTCGATAGTTTCCAATCTTTTTCTGGTATTATAATAACACTATTTTTGGTCTATTATTACTTATCTCTCAGAAAGTCATCAAATGATTTATTATTATTGCTTTTCGCGAACATCGCATCAATTCTTATACCTCTTATTCGATCTGAAAATATATATGAAATATATATAAAAAGGTTGGCTCCGGGCTAACGAATTATGCAGTAATAGTACGCTTTTAGAGAAGACAACACATAAGGCAAGTGTGTGTTGTGAGTGCCCGGCATCAACAGACCTGAGCCCTGGCGTACATTCGGAAAGAGTCTTTCTGTTGCACTTCTTCTCCTTCCAGTCCTTCCAGAGGTTCACCTGTGCTTTGCATAACTACATTCTAAAACCTGATGAACCAGTATTTCCAATATAATGAACTTTTTTCAGTGGCACTCACTGTTAGCACTCGACTACTAACTTATTTTCTTCTTCTCTTCATATTTATTAAAAGCACTTATTTTTTAATTAAATGCCAATAGTTTTGATGATAACCATTACTGAAGACGTTTTTCTCTCCTTTTGAATAGACGTCTATTCTCTCCTTTTTTCTATACTTTTTAAGAATTGAAAATTCAACACAAAAGCGAAGAAATGATAAGAAAATGATTACAAAACCTCATTAGAGTTGAAGTCTTAGCGTTGAAAACAATTGAATCCGATTTTTGCTTCGGGTTATTACAAAACTCATTCACTTTCTTTAGATTTTACTTTTCTCTTCTTCTGTCTCTTTATATCTTTATTTTTATAAAAAAAATTATTTTATACTCTTTTTTAGTGACTTATTATTATATAAAACTGTTTCTCAGTTAAAACGCTTTAATTATATTTTTGGACTCAAAATTTTCTCTCTTTATATATAATCCAAACGTTTTTTTAGAGTTAATTTGAAGTCTTATTCTCAAAAGGATTTTCCGCTAAATTTGTTTTTTTATTTGGTTATTAATATTTAATGAAATATATTTCTTTTGCCTACAAATCTTCTGTTGAAAAGTAATTATTTTAATAAATATGTTGTGCTGTGCTGTCACACAAACTTTTGTGTAATTACTTTTGATTCTTTTGAATTTCATTATTTGTTTTCAACATTTCTCTTCTGTTTTAATCACTTTCTGATTGAGTGGATAACTATTTCCACACTTTTCAGAGTCTTTCAGAGTTCCCAAACAGTAATGATCTTTAATTCCTGTGACTCTCAAAGACTGACATCTCTTTGTTTTCCACCGATATTATCAACGCTTCCAAATAATTGTAGTCTTTCTTTAGTCAATTGTAATAACTCTCGAACCAAATAATTCAAAAGCGGCAGAGAGAGAGAGAGAGAGAGAGAGAGAGAGAGAGAGAGAGAGAGAGAGAGAGCACTTATCAAAATGAACTTGATTTTTTATAATTTTTCTCATTAATAAAAATGATAATAGTTTTCAAGTCAAAGAAGTGGTGAAAAAAATGCTAAATAGTGAGCAGAAGTTTTTGAGGCCGACATTTGATTCATTGGTTCATTGTCTGCAATGTCTGGAATGGAAAGCCATTATCGTCCATCTGTAACACAATGAATGACAGTCTAATTGCAGATCGCATCAAATTTTATCATTTTCTCTGCTATAATATAAACCACTTTTTGTTGACTTTCGACTATTTTTCAACTACCTTTCCGTTTGGGCATATCCTGTACTTTCGCACTATTCCATTGCTAATATCTTTACCTCTAATATCAGAGATATATATTTCAAAACCATTCCGACCCCTCTGTTCAACGCTTTCCTGAGCTCATCCTCTGGTTCTAATGGTATCCGAAAATTGCAGAGTTTTGGCCGTCGATAATAACAGAGTGTTTGTGTTGGTTCTCATTGTGTGCAGACTTTTTTGCATTACTCTCAAAATAAGATCTGCAAAAGACCTTTGAGGTTGAGGTCATTTTCGGTGACACTCTAATAATGAGTTCTAAGTGTCTATAAAGTTGTTTGGCTGTCAAACGTGTCATTTAATCTCTATTTACACTCAAAAATGTTTTGACAACTTCTGCGATGAGAAATGCGATCCAAATATACAATTAGTTATTTCGTGGAACCAATTAATGGCTATACTTCTGAAGAGAGTTCCGACTCAAATGAATCTCTGGACTGATATGGAGTTTGTTTTTCCCTCAAAAATCAATATTTATTGCATTGAAAGTAGTTTTTCACTCAAAAGAATGAATCGCTTTTTGTTTTGCATATCTTTCGTATTCAATATTTTTTGTTTCTGAGGTTTGAAACTCTCATAACTTCTTTCAATCGATATTTGAGATGAAATTGAATTTTCACATTTCATTCGCTTTTGTTATTGAATAGTAAAATAAGGGGAGAGGAGGTCGTGGGTCGGTTGAGGTGCCAAACACTGACGGGTTTTCTACTCTTCAATTTAACGAAATGTCTGACCACTAAGTATTACAATTGATATTCAGATTTTTATTGAAAAATATAACAAAAAAGCTGTTGTGTTGTCCTAAGTGTTGGTGCGATTCAATGCTATTATTCAGTCTTTTTGAGTGCCTTCTCTTCAATTTGATTGCAGATGCGATCGCCAATTAGCCATCAATTTGGATGGTTGTGCCGCTCGGCTCAAGAGATTTCACTTTTTGATATCAAATAAGAATGAAATGAAATGAAGTGAACACAAAACAGACTCTTCTTTCTATTGATTTCAGTCTAGTCTTCAGTCTTTGAATTCATATTTTGTTTGCAAATCACGAAATCTTTTATTTTGCTCTCCTTTTACTGTCAGTTCCTTTTCTTATTCACCCCTCAAATTGTCCCCCTTTTGGACCTCTCATTACGAACTTATAGATATTTTTATATACTTTTTATATCTGAAAACTTCTATCAAAGAAGTCTTTGGACTGAAAGCGTCTGAACTTTCAGTGCCTTTCAATGATTTCTTGTCTTCTTTTTCTCTTAATGTGAACTGAATTTGAAGTGAATTTTGTAGTAAAAAAACTCGAATCAAACTTCTGATTGACTTTAATTGGCTTAACTTTAATTGACTTATCTTTGGCTTAATTTTAATTCCTCTCACATTTATATATCAAATACTTTGATCCAAATTAAAAAAGAAATTAATTAAATATCGTTTGAATCAGTGAACGGCCCTTTGATTTGGCGTTTCGTTTGAAAATTCTATCAAATTCTCGGTTCAATCAATGTTTAAGTCTATTCCCATATATTTCTCATCTGTGATGACAGCACTTGTTTCTAATGAGGAGATTAACGATAAGGTTGTGCTAACCATTAGTTTTGAGTCCTTAAAAAGGTTTTATCTTTTGAATCATTTGACGGATTCCGACGAAACAATTATCGTTTGATTCAAACCTGAGTTTCAGTCAATAGAACAAAAAATGTTGTATTTGTTGTCTGAGGAACTGATTGATGGATAGTATTGATTGTCAGTCGAGCACTGGTCTCCCAATTGAGCGTTTGTTTGATTGTATGAACTGACACACAGCACAGAACAGAATGGTTGGAACAGATCTAATAGATTAGATTCAATTCAATTTGTTATAGAATTAATGCTTTCTTTTATTAGTCACTATTGTGTTGTGTTGTTAACAATCAATACTCACATTTGTAAACCACTGCAACACTACTCCAGACATTCCGCTGACGGAGAGTACACCCAACTGACCAGATTTATGCTGAGACCCATCATATGCCTACTGTTCCTTATCTTTGTGTCATAGTAATCATCATTGATTATCATTAGTAGAGTATTAACTCAACGCTAATACTCTTTCCCTGAGTTTAGACATCGCTTTGACTTCATTTCAAACTTTTTTGAAGACTTAATTGTTTTTATCAATTCATTGACTGAACGATAGATTTCTAATAATTGGTTATCAATTAATTAACTATTTTTGATTAACTTTCAGTCGATGCCCGTCCGCCCCGATATCGGACTTTATATGCGTGCGAGGGTTCGTCGTTGGAGATCATCTGCGAAGAAGGAACTCATATAAACCTCATTCGAGCAAATTTTGGCAGATTTTCGATATCTGTGTGCAATGATAATGGAAATGTCGAGTGGAGTGTCGACTGTATGTCTCACCGATCATTTCGGGTTATGCAGGAAAGGTATGTCATACTTGTCTGCACAATTGCTCATTTTAATTGAACCTGATCACTTAGAGATAGACACATCACCTTATCTCGAAATGAATGCGTCGATTCATTGAAAGAAAAATTGATTAACTTTTTTGACATTCAATGCTTTGATTACAATATTTGAGTCTAATTATGATTTAACCCAAACAGTTGTGGAATGAAGAGGTCGTGCAAACTGCCCGCTTCGTCCTCTGTATTCGGTGACCCGTGTTTAGGAACACTCAAATATTTGGAGGCTCACTACCAGTGCATGCCTGGTATGTGCTGTTCGGTCGTCGACTTGAACTTCAATTAATTAGTTTTAAATTAATTAATTAATTCTTTTGTTTATTTGGATTCAGATTATCCGCAGCTGTCGTATACCACTCCTCGTAATAACCATTCTCTTAAGAATCCATTGATGCCATCCTATGAAACGACGAATGATCGCAATTATGAGAACTCCGGTTCATCGCCTAATCCGAGAATTATATTTCCGGAATCATATAATCCTTCCCAAATCATACCGTTCCCCGAATTGGATTCCAAGCAAACAGTAGTCAGTGATGCGGAAACTGTTGTCTCCAAGAAGACCACCGAAACTAATGACAACTCAGACCCAATTGATAACTATCCTCGACTTAATGAGAACGACATTCCGCCACCAATTAATCCGCCACTGATTTCAGATAATGAAACGCCAGTTATTAACTCAGATAACGACAAAACGATTGTCAGTAGTGGTAGTGATAGCAATCAAAACGAAAACAGTGCCCATCAGTACTACTCGTCCACTTCTGAGCCCAAATGGATTAATAAAGACTCAGATTTTGATTCAATTAATACTAATAAACACAATAATGACAACACTTTTGAGACAAATCCTCAAATCGAAAGCGATTCCAATAATGAAAATAATGTGGTTTTACACGAAAGCCAAAGAATTGCGGATTTAAGTGTCGATCACTGCATCCCTAATCTCTCCCGAGGCCTCTATTGGAACTGGACACTTGCTGGTCATGTTGCTAATCAGTCATGTCCTGGAGGTGCCAAAGGAGTTGCTCGATGGGCTTGTATTTACTATAATGGAAGTCCTCACTGGTCACCTGTTATGCCTGATATGTCTGACTGTTCCTCTCTATGGATCACTCATTTGGAAAGCAGAATCAATTCTGGGGCCGAGTCTGTGGTTTCTTTGGCCGACGAATTGTCCAAAAGCTGTAAAGAAAAGATTCTTTTCGGTGGAGATCTGTTTCGAGCCACAGATATAATCAATCAATTAGTGTCCAGAATGGAGGGCGCGCTCTATGACTCTCATGACGATCAACAAAGACGTTCACATGTCGTCAAAGAGTTGCTTAGTGTAAGTGTTGATCGACTGTAGACTTAATTCATATTAATTGGTATTTTATTGTGGGATCAGTCGATTCAAGACGTTGTCAGCAATTTATTAGATGACAATCAAATGGAGTCTTGGAGTGAGTTATCATTCATTGACCAGAGATCTGCCGTTAATTCAATGCTCAATGGTTTGGAGAGAATGGCTTTACTTTTAGCTGAAACCAAACAGCAGTCAAGTGATTACATCCGCGCCCACCACAATATATGTGAGTTCTATCCCTTCTACATATTTAATGCGTTTGCCTTAACTTTTCTTAATTTTTTAGTTGTGTCGGTTCACATCCGTTCGATAGCATCTGTGAGTCATGGCCTGCATTTGCCCCCAATTGTTGACTCATCAGAAGAAATACCGAACGCAATGACTCTTCACTCGAATCGGATTTATTTGCCGACACAAACACTATTAGAATATTCTTCGGTTTCGGGTTTAGTCAAAGTAGTATTTCTGATGTACAAAAAGTTGTCACAACTTTTGAAACCTGAGTTCGAGAACAGCGATCACTACCCGGTAATGATGAGATCTGATGGCGCTCTCACTCCTCTGAATGTGACCAGGGTCATAAACTCAGAAGTAGTTGGAATTCTGTTGAATCGCGAGAGATATACCCCTTTGAGTGAACCGATTGAGTTCACACTCAAACATTTGGTCACAGAGAATATGACGAACGCCAGGTGTGTCTTCTGGGATATTGACCGCAGAGATTGGTCAGACCAGGGATGCCTAACAGTGGACTCGAACAATACTCATACGAGTTGTAAATGCAATCATTTGACAAATTTTGCGATTCTAATGGACGTCAATAATATCGAAGTAATCATTGATTTTTCCATTCGTTTGACTCTCAAATCGATATTTAATTTATTTTTTTATCAATTAATTTAATGTCAGATATCGTCTGGAAATGAGTTTGCATTGCGTGTCATAACACTAATTGGTTGCACCGTTTCAATCGTTTGCCTTTCCCTCACTTTCATTACTTTAGTGTCATTCAGGTATGAAATGTTTCAAAGTTTTTCAGTCAATCGTTAATTTGAATCGATTTTCACATAAAATATTTGTAATTTTTTAGGAGCTTAAGAGGTGTTCGGACCACAATTCACACCAATTTGTGCCTTTGCCTCATAATCGCTGAATTGGTTTTCATTTTGGGTTAGTCTCACATTTCTTTTGATTTGAATTCAGAGAAATAATCAATTCTTTCAAATTATAGGAATAAATGAGACGAAAGTTAAATTGATTTGTGGTTTAATAGCCTGTGCTTTGCATTACTTCTTTTTGGCCTCATTTTTGTGGATGTTTTTCGAAGGCTTTCAACTCTACGTTATGTTAATTGAAGTCTTTGATCACCAAAAGTCTCGAATCAATTGGTATTATCTCCTCTCATATGGAGTGCCCGCCATTCTGGTGATAATATCGGCAATCATTGACCCGTTATCTTATGGAACGTCCAAATACTGTTGGCTTCGATCAGACAATTACTTCATTTGGGCGTTTGTGGGGCCCGTCATTGCTATACTTATGGCTAATATTATATTCCTGTCCATTGCGATGACAACTATGTGTCGACACATTCCTCACATTTCATCCAATAAAACAAAAGAACAGACAAAACTGACAAACATTAAGTGAGTTCTCATTAATTATTCGCAAATAATTTTAAACTTTTTTTTGGATTTCTTTATAAAAAAGATAATCTTTTATTGAAAATCTTTATTAACTCATTGAATGTCTTTTCACTCTATTCTCGACTCTCTTCTAATTGGGTTAAAAGCGGTGAAAATGCCTCTGATTTCAAACGAAATAATCTTAAGTAAGAGTTTTTTCTTACTTTCTATTCATTAATTCATTCATTAATTTCTTTTCTGGTATTAAATGATTTAATTTTTAATTTCTTTGCTTAGGATTTGGATTCGCGGCTCATTAGCGCTGGTATTCCTGTTAGGCATTACCTGGAGTTTCGGCCTCTTATACATTTCTAGGGAATCCCTGTTTATGGCATATTTATTCACAATCACCAATTCATTGCAAGGATTGTTTATTTTTGTCTTCAATTGTCTGACCAATGAGAAAGTGAGAACAGAATACCGAAAACTGTTCGCTGCATTCAATTTGAAGCCCATATGTTTGGAGGCGACGCCATCCAAGTCTGTGGACACATCCAGAGAACAGATGCCCACCTCATCGTTGACTCCGGACCACAGATCCAGTATTTATATGAATAATACGAACTCAACTTCGACTCAAAAGGACTCTTCGCTTGTAAACGTCTTTCCGGTGACTAATAATGTGAATAATGAGCCCCTCATTGGCGTAACAAATGGGGTAAATTTGGCCGCACTTACAGGACTGACCACTGATAGCCCCAAAACTCGACGATTGACTCAAAAGTATTACTTAACCGACGATTCGAGTGATTACGGCTGTAAACGACTCCAACAAAACCGAAGTCACAAAAACTCTTGTCGTGACATATATTCTCTCCGCGCCGGACATATGTCCTCTCATTCACCGAATTTTATTGAACACATCTATGAGTGCATCGATGAGGACCCGTATGTCGCAAAACTATTACTGCCAGCGATTCAACGCTCACTCGACGGACAACACGTCCGAACACTCAGCGATTCTTCGCGAAATTCCGATAATAGACCTCTAATTTCTTGTCCGACATCTTCTCCGAGAGGACACAATTTTCATATTCAGGGACCGATGAATACAGGTTTGTCTCAAATCCAAAATCAAAGAATCAATTGGTTTAATGAGTTTTATTCTGGGTTTAGGTTCACATTTACCGGCAATAGTGAAGGACAACACTTCGAATAAGACAACAATAATCTGTTCGAACCATTTGTCGCCTTCAAGTCAGCCGACGGTCGCACTCCTGAACGGCAGTAATCAAGTGATTTGTTGCACATTAAATGACCACCAATTGTGTGATCACAACAATCAGACAATTAATGGACAGTTGAGACAACAGTATTTGGTGGCCAATAGTCTCAATAATTTAAACCTGAATTGTTTGCCCTCAAAGAACAGACATCTGAGTAGTGACTGTTAACTGTCTTTAGTGTCAAATAGTTATGAATTCTAATCAAACAATTGTTCGAAAGTGAACTTCAATTCAAATGTGATTTAACTCTTCGTTTGTGTTCATTCAATGAAGACTTTTGTCGTTATAATTGGTTTCGAACTCTATTTGAAAATTTTGTGATATTTTTTCAAACTTTTGCGAAACTATTTTCGTGTTTTCATACGAACCGCTCAGACATTAATTTAATTTAATTTTGACTAAAGTTTTATTGAAAACTAAATCAAATGAATTCTAATTAATTGAATATCGAGTTTATATACATTTTATTAATATTTAATAAATTTGTTTCATTCAATTGTAAAATAAGTTTCTATTGACTCAAACTTAATATAAATTTTTGTAAATATTCGTCAATAAAATTAATTTCCAAATACTTTGTATTTTAATTGTTTTAATGGTTTTGTTTAAGAATCAATTTATAAAAGAGGAAAGTGCTAGAGAATGTGTAGAACAGGAAAGGATAAAATGGGAAATGTAGTAAACAATTCTGTTTTATCGATTAAATTGATTTTAATTCAAAATGATTTTATAGTGAATCTCAAGTTCGGGGCATAAACTTAAATCTAGGGCTTCATTGACATGAAGTGCTCTCTTATAGTAAATTGAATTTTATTTAATAACTAAATACAAAGTAATTTGAATTTGAATTTCAGTAAACAAAAAGTGAGAAAATATAAGAATTAAAAATTCCATAAATTATTTGAGATATGCCTGAAAACTCAGAATCGATACCATTCCCAAAACAAACATCAAATACTGAGACCAATATTTGGGGGTATAGTCTGTTCTTTTCTGAAGAAGAGCGCCCATAATCCTTTTCTTACTCTCAGAATACGGCGGATAACGGCGTCTGAAAATCAATACTTTAGATAAATGCTATAAAATAAGTGATTCTTACGCTCCGATTGCTTCCAATGCGGGGTTAAAGTCCCGAATCAGAACTGACTTCGCATTACTAAAGGTCTCAAATGAGAATCTTCCATGATATCGACCCATTCCTGAAGCACCCACTCCTCCGAAAGGAAGAGTATCCACTAATTTAGATTAAAGTTTATATATTATATGATTTATATGAGTTCAAGTCTTACGGGTCAGATGTATGACCGTATCGTTTCCACAAACCGACCCTTTAATCAAATTTGAATAAAATTGAGAAAACAATTAACAATTGATGAAAAGACTGACCGCTTGAAGTTTCTTGCACAAATTTATGTGTTATTCTCTTATCTGTACTAAATATATAGAGGGAAAGGGGTTTTTCTCCTCTTTTGATAAAATCGATGGCCTCTTCAGCAGACGATACGTTAACGATCGGCAAAATTGGTCCAAAAATCTCTTCGCCCATAATCTGAGCAAAAAAAGGGTTAAAATATATTTGAAAATATTGTAATCAATTACGGGATCATTAGGTAAGACATCGACGAGTATTGTGGGGGAAATGTACTTTTGAGTGCTATCGGTATTCCCCCCGATCACTGCTTTACCGCTCAAAGAAAGCAATTTTGAGAGCCGTTCGAAATGTTTGTGATTAACGATTCGCGCCAACGATTCAGAAGTTTTTGGATCCTCGCCATAAAATTCTTTGAGAATTTTGGAGGCGCTCTCAATAAATCTCTGTTGGATTTTGGGTGTGCACAGAATATAGTCGGGGGCCACACAAGTCTGTCCTAAATTCATTAACTTCCCCCACAGGATCCGTCTGACGGCGACATCCATATTGGAAACCGATTCGTCGATATATAGCGGACTAAAAATCAATGATTAAGTAAAGTAATGTTTTGAGACAACAAAACCTCTTTCCCCCCAATTCTAAGGTAACTGGAGTTAAGTGTTTGGCTGCGGCCTCGTTCACGATTCGCCCGATTGATGTCGAACCCGTAAAGAATATATCTAAAGACAGAAAGAAATCAATTACCAAGAATCGAAAACTCTGTCTTACAGTCGAATCTCTCTTTTAGTAACTCTTGTGTGGCCTCTGGTCCTCCAGTAATCACGTGATAACATTCCTTAATTTGAATATACTTTTGTTAGAAACAAATGATTCTTTGTTTTCATACATTATTGAGATATCTCGGAATCAGTTCCGCCAAAGTTTCCGCCGTTTTCTCTGATACTTCTGATGGCTTAATGACAGCACAGTTACCAGCAGTAATGGCTCCCACCAGTGGACAAAGAACCAATTGAATCGGGTAATTCCAAGCGCCGATTATGAGGGCTAAGCCATAGGGCTCGTATTGGATGTATGCGGTGTCCAACATTGTCGTTAAACTCTTAGAAACAGTCTGTGGTTTCATATATTCTTTGATATGAATCAATTGATCCCTTATGTCATTCTTAACGAAATCCAATTCAGTCATAATTGCTTCGGCCGACGGCTGTATTGGAAACCAAATTATATGTTAAGAGCAGTCGATTAACGATAGGACTGAACTCACTTTTCTGAGGTCCTCTTTGACGGCATTAATCAGAATTTCTTCATTTTCATCGACCAATTGAAATAATGCCTTCAGTTGTGAGACACGAAATTCCATACTTTTGGACACATCGCGGAAGAAAGCCATTCGGGCCCTCGTTATTGCCTGTATTCAAAACATATCCATTAGTTATTGGAGAAAGTAATGAGAGTGGGAAGCCGTCAATCATTGACCTCATATTTAGATGATATTTGAGACAATTTGACAGTTTTATAGTCATATTCGATATCAATTAAATCAAAGCCTTTCGTTTGAATCATTTTTGGATCACTTGTTT
>JAQIYB010000226.1:0-13815 GCA_034699325.1 Oribatida sp. Gr-Ori-00743 | reverse complement strand
TACGGTTCTTCCGGTGATGTCCAGAAACACGACGCGATGTGTATCCTTCCCATCAATATTGTCAACGAAAAGATTTATATATTCTTATGGTTTTGGTTCTACTTCTTGGCTGTCATTAGTCTCATAGCAATCATATATAGAGCCATCACAATAGTGGTTCCGAGGGTCAGGTTTATGGCCACTCATTCCCGCTCTAGAATTACAAATAGGGACGCACTCACTACAGTTGTCAACCAATGCAAAATCGGTGACTGGTTTTTGTTGGACCTCTTGTCCAAGAACTTGGATCCACTCAACTTTAAAGACTTGATATTAGACCTGTATAAGCGAATGGAGGGAAAGGGTGCCGACAATTTGTGAATTAATACATAGCACTCACAAAAAACATATTTAAATCGATATTTAGTTTTAATTCAATTTTTTGTCAAAACTTTTTTAATCAATTGAAGGGAACATTACTTATGAATATTTGAATTCTATGCAAAACCAGCCAATAGTTCATACAATGAAAGTCACTGCCATCGAAGTGATCGCAATCCTCCTCTTCTTATCTTATCTTAAGGCAAGTCTGTCGACAAAAAACACTAATTATCAGACTTTTCACAAACAAATCGATTTTTTGCCAAATATTTAAATTCATTCATCAAATGTTCATTTGTTTTGATAACCGATAGAATTGAATTCGTTTTTATATTTAATATTTAGTTAAAGACTAATATTTTTATAAAATTTTGAATCAAATCGCTGTTTATCAGCGAGTCTTCCAAATAAGTGGACCAATATTTCAATTGTTCATTAAATATGTCATAAATATATATTTCTATTAACAATATTTTGATTTAAGTATAAAATAACCCGAAAATAATGGCCTTATTTTTAGTTTGTTTTGATAGCAATAATTTTTGGTGACTTTTCAAAGAATTTGTTATTTTCTAAAAAACTATATTTTTGAAAATATTTATGCAATATATTAGAGATGAGTAAAATATTTGATACAAATATAAAGCTTTGCCTTATTTGAGAACTCACTGAATGTCATTGAAGCGAATGAATGCATATCTTATTTAAAGTTGATTTCTATGCAAATTAATAACAATTATAACAAATTAGATACAAAACATCTGTGATTTCAGTCGTTATTTTCAAACGTTTTCTCCTAATTTGTGCGGAAATCAGTAAAAGAGTTAAGAATTTTATTAATTAAATGTTTAATACTTTGAGTAAATGTATAGCAAATCAATAATTATAGGAATTATTGAATCGGAATTTCAGGGATATTCTGTGAATACTAGTATTTATATGTGTTTATAAACAGGGTTAACTTTAAAGGCAATCTACACAATATAAGTTTTGATGTAATCGATCTCGATTAAAAACATTTTCATTCCTTTTCATTCAGTTTTCGTTGTCTTCAAACTGTAAGATCATTTGAAAATCTATACATTTATAAAATGAATTATTTTTAGCTTTCACCAAATGTAATCTTGTAACATTAAAGCCGAGTATATTCCATAATAACTGTTTAAATTAATTTTAACTTTAAAAACCAATTAAATACATGAGTGAACTTGGTGATCTTTCCGCTTACATTTCTAAGAGTTCAAAGAGATGTTATCTGGCATGTTTTATCTTTTGAATAGATAATTTGCCATGATAACAATGGGTAAATATTGACGAAGGAATTAACCAATTTATTGACGTTTAAATTCGTGATTATTAGTGAGCACTGAATGCCCAGAAATGCCATTGTCTTAGAGGAAGAGCTCTTTTAACAAGTGTCTACTGAAATGGTTTTTTATTATTATAAAAGAATGCAGTATTGCTGGGGGCTATTTTTCCACATCCATACACCATTTAAGGCAAAACAATTTTCTGATGAAATAATTGTATACTATTTCGAGGTCTGGCTTTAAAACGGGGGACCCTTATGTACATTAATAGTAGAATCGCCTATTTATTGATCCTGGAAAAAGCGCTGTCCGTTACTTATCTGTAATCATAATTAACAATGTATCATGGTCTATGATTATTGCGAAAGATTAAAATATGGAACTCTTGAGGCTATCCCACGTACTTTTACTGATTGAGGAAAATCCTTGACTTTGAATGTCTTACTAATAAATTATTGTTTTGCGTCAATACTTATGTAAAAACACTTTTTTCGACTTTGGATTTGATTATCGAAATCGTCACAACTTTTCACAGAAAGTATTTACAAATTCTCCAAAATATTCCGCTTTTTCTAAATATTTAAATTTATGGACTCTTTTAACTTATTTGTGAAACATATGACGAAAACTTCACTTATGGACCATACGATCGATAAGATTAGCCTCACTTCTAAGAAGAGTTCGGATTTCAACCCTTTATTTGACAAATATTTTCTTTTAAGATAAGAGACGAGGAATTGGTGGCAATTATTAACATTATTAGACGAAAGAGAAAGAAAACTCCGAAACATTGAATTGTTATCTAAATTCGATAAGAAATGTTTAAAAATGTCATCAATGTCACTCATTATATCGATTTATGTGAAGGGGGACAACACTATTAAACTACTCCTTTTGGTTCACTCAATGTCATCAAAGTCATTTAATTTGTGGTCACATTTTTTCTCATAAAATTTCATTTTTCTCGAATAAATGGGACAAAAACTACTCAAAAACTTTCATTAGTTTTGAAATTTAAGACATTTTTAGACAAAAATTGAATCACTTTTAAAGAAATGAAAACTTTTCTCATTTTTAAAGAAATTATTTCTTAAATTGAGTCGAAAAATATGAAACGAAAATAAAATTCATTATTTCAGATGACTTTTCACAACAATTTAGTGATTGGGGTCAACCATAACCTCATTTATCCGATTGTATTACTGGAAAATATTTATGTAACGCCTGAATAACTAAATTATTTCACATCAAAAATAATTTATAACATTCTGTAGTTTAGACCACTTTTTAGACTTTTATTGGATTTATACCAAAGTTATGATTGAAATTCTAAAATGATTTTAGCGATTGATTTATAAAATGTTTGTCTCATATATCAAGTGTTTTCAAGTTCTAAAGAAGCAATTAAAACCAAAAGACATGTCTTAATCATCTTTTAAGTTTTTTTACTGAATAGTCGCACAAAATTTAGTTCCGGTGAAAGTCATTCAAGCGATTCATAGGAGGAATGGCTGATAAGGAAGACATCGTCACAAATCGCTTCAAGTGATTCGGAACAAAGACGGCGACAGTTAATAGTTGTGACAAAATGGGTGACATTTGTCTTCAAATTGATTCAATAGATTTCAATGCTCTCAACATTTCTGAGACATTGTCTGCCATTAGAGCTGAAAGTGCTTTCAAAAGCAAATCGTTATTAACGGAAATTATTCACTGAAATCAGAGACCATAACTAGAAGTCAATAAAATTAAAAGTATTATAAAAAGAATCTAGGATCAATCATTTGCCAATCAACAATTTAAAGATGTTCTCCAATGCATCAGTTGGCAGCAAGGAGAAATTGATTTATTTATTGTTGTGAAACAATTATTGTTTGTTTGAAAACAATGTTTGGAATAAATTTAAAGCGGAACCGATTATTCTGATCCCCACTGGGCTCTTCGCTACAGAGGGACATGAAAGATAAATTAGAGAACATAACCTGCCGAGGTCAAAGTTTGTAACTCCTATTTGGTTCACTTCAAGTGTCAAACTTTTTGTTGTGTTATTGAAACTAAAAAAACTTATTTTTTGTTTAGAAAAAGCAAAATATATTTCTATGCAAATGTTTAGAAGTAATAAATCAAAAGCTTTACCAAAACCTTAGACTCGATATAAATCTGAGATATCCTCAAAAGTCTTACTATTTGTTTGTTTTCGTTTTAAGACAAAGTTTTTTTTAGAATCGACTCCTGCTTTAAGTGTTAATTGTGTTTGCCCTAGCAACACAAGAGTTTCAACGCTAACTTTCCTAGTTGTGATGTAGGATATTAGTGCTAACTCATGAGATAACCATATTCTAAGATAAACTAATTTCTTATCAGAATATTTAATTTAAACCGGAATTAGTCGTAAAAAGTTGAATGCTTTTAGTGTTGGATATCTCCTCGATTCTGGTTTGCAAGGCTTGATCGCCATCTATAGCCCATACCCTTCATACGCAACTAATAAATTTGACCATTTCTGCCCAATTTAACCGAAATTATTTATGAATTATAATATCGAGCAAGGACATCCTTCTATTGTGTTGGATATGCAAATGTCTTGACATCAAAATTATAGATATTATGTCGAAATGAGTTCAGACTTTCGCTTATTATTAAATTATCTTAATTTTAAGCTAAAACTACTTAAGCTTTATAATTGGCCTAGAACAAGTTAAAAGCGTTGTTAGGGAGTCCAGGCAAATATCAGCTGCACTTAATTACAGTTACTTTTTTCTATCGGTAGTCAATAATAACGGCAGGTTTAAAGTCGGGGTAACTCAACCCCGCAAACCTTGAACTCTGACAGAGCATGACTGAGTGAATGACTGCTCCGATCGAAGTATTTTGGGTATTCATACCATACATACCACTCATATCATCCATTGCCAGTCTGTATCGATTTCAAGCAAAACTGGGCTCAGTCTTAAGCAGATATCTGTTTATCTCTTTGAATGGCCTTTCTTTAGGAATGGGTTACATTGCGGACAGTTTTTGAATAATTAATAAAGTGTGGCCTCGAGTGCAGTGATCTTTGCTTTGAGTGCAGTCATTGCTTTAAGTTTGAGTCAAATCTTGGAAATCTACCTCAAAGGCAATGCGAAGACTCACTTTGATTGGTCTGTAGTAAGCGTTCATCCTGTGCTTTCAGCTCAAGACTAGTCTCAGGCAACTGAAGCACAAAAAGCAAAGACTGGTCGCAAAAGCAGTTTTGGGAAAGTAGTAGAAGACAGGCATACGTTGGCCATACAGTGCAACATTGGGAAGGCATTTGTATGACTGTTGTCGTGTTTGCGCCTCAATATACCAGTGCTGGCAGTTTTACTGTTTAAGTGAGCTGTGACTCTGACCCAACCCAGCCTTAGCCCTACCATTAGTCCTATTCCCCTCTGCTCTCAGCCGTAAAACTGTTAACAAACAATAGTTTTTGAGTTCAAACCAAAGAATTATTATTAAAACTGATTTAAAGTCAAAATTTAGGAAATTGTCTAAAGTTTTGTTAAAAGCTTTAATTTGTGAAAATGTTTCAACTCTTTGGAAGTCTTAAACAGTTTTTAAAACCCAGTTCTTGTGTTATCGACAATAATATATTCCGTCTCCACTATAAGGCAACAGTCATTATACTCATAGGATGTAGTCTTATGGTCACCGGTATGACGCTTACCTAAGATGATCATGTGCATTTATTAATTGAGCATGTGCTTTACTTAAACAGCTCGTCAGTACTTTGGAGATCCAATCGATTGCATATCAAGGGATGATATTCCGCCCAATCTTTTGGGTTCGTTACCACTTTAATAATGTACTCAACTGTTGTCCTAATATCGAGGCTTTCCATTACAGACACCTACTGTTGGATTCACACCACTTTCAGTATTGAAAATGCCTGGAAAAAACAAGTCGGAGTTGAAGTTCCCTATCCTGGTGTTGACAAGGCTACTCCAAATGAAAAGAGAGTGTACCATGCTTACTACCAGTGGGTCTGCTTTGTCCTCTTCTTCCAGGCTCTCCTCTTCTATGTTCCCCGATATATATGGAAAGCAGTAGAAGGGGGTCGAATGAAGAATTTGATTCTTGGTCTCGATTACCCGATTTGCAGCGAAGAGCAGAAGACCAATAACAGAGCACTTTTGGTGGAATATCTGTACAAGAACATAAATAATCACAATCTACTCTTCCGAATGTATTGTGTGACAGAAGTCCTCAACTTCTTCAATGTTATCCTCCAAATGGTTCTTATGGACAGATTCCTCGGCGGAGAGTTTTCTAATTACGGTTGGGAAGTACTCAAGTTCTCTGAATGGGACTGGTCGGTCAGATTTGATCCAATGGTAAATATTTACATTTGCACTGACGGACAGTACTCATAATAATTTGTTGTTTAGATAAAAGTGTTCCCCCGTCTGACCAAATGTACGTTCCATCGATACGGTTCTTCCGGTGATGTCCAGAAACACGACGCGATGTGTATCCTTCCCATCAATATTGTCAACGAAAAGATTTACATATTCTTATGGTTTTGGTTCTACTTCTTGGCGGTGGTGACCTTCATTGCTCTTGTGTATCGTGTTATTAGTGTAGCCGTTCCCCGTGTTCGATATCTGGCCACTCAGTCCCGTTGTCTATCTAATCGGGATGCTCTGCACTCTGTATGTAAACAGTGCCAAATCGGGGACTGGTTTGTCCTGGACCTCCTCTCGAAGAACTTGGACCCAATCAACTATAAAGATTTGATTCTAGACCTGTACCGACGCTTTGAAGGCAAGGGACCGAATGGCATATAACCAATAAACTCATCTATAGCTCACTTTTTCACACTCTTCTACTTTTATATTTTCGTTTACATAACATTTACAATACAATGTAATGACCAAGTTCAATTTTGGATAGTTCTGGTTGTGATCCGATCACTGCCTTCAGAAATATCCAAAAGTTTGCCCAAACATTAAATAATGATTTCAGTGATAATTAAGTATTAAATAAAGCGATAAAAAGACGAGTTTTTGACAGTTTTGCCAAATCTTCTGTTCATTGAACTATATTTAGGATTTTTATACACTTTTTTATACACATATTTATTAGTCCAACAAAAAGATCTCCGATAAAAGAGATTCTCGATTTTGATCTCTCATTTAGAGACGAATTATTCTCTAATAAGTGGACCAATACTTTTGTACGCTTAGAAGTGACTGCCCTTAAGTGGCCTTATTTTTTATACAACTGTTTATTGGAGTCCAATATATCTTATGATTTATCGAATTAAACAAATTTTTTCATCAATGTATCAAATTTACAATCGTTTTAATAAAATCATTACTTTATCTAAACTTTAATGCATTTTAATTCATTTAAAATGTCATCTGATTTGTTCTAGTAACTAGAATTTCTTCTAGAATCTAGTTTAATCAGTCAAGTTTAATAAATTAAAGATTAGGAATGTGGTCACATAATATCCAGACTCTTTTGGTTTTTATTTGTTTCAAATATTAGCAAAAATGGTAATTAGTCTGAGAAAGGGATCAAAATTGTCAAAAAAGCGGTATTTTGTCTCAAATATATGCGATTCTGCACTTAAAAAAGCGTTGCTATGGAAACGGATTACATTTATAGACCTTTAAATAATAATTTCCTTTACTTTGAATAACGATTACATAATTCATCCGATTTTCATATAAATGTCATATGATTTGGACTTTTGATTTGATTTGAAAAGTGTTGAGAAAAGCAGTCTTTTAGTCAAATGAATGACTATTTCGATACTTTCATTGAAGTCAATGCAGTGGCCACTCGTGTCCTGCAATATGGCCTCAAACAGCCGGTTACCGAACAGAATAAAGCCGATGATCCAATCATTATTCTAATGGTCCCAGGTCTGTCGAACAGTTAAATAGACCCTTGTCAATCAATATTGGTTTAAATAAAAGGAAACCCCGGAGAAGTGGAGTATTATAAGGATTTAATGGCCCAAATCAATGCCGAAATAAATTTGCCGGTCATTGGTGTGTCCCACGCGGGGCACAGTATTGTTCCAAAACATTTGTCGGTTCCTCCAATCAATGGTCTCTTTTGTTGTTTTGATTGAAATTGAGTTTTAAAGTAATTTACTTTTGCAGAGAATGAAGACTTATATTCACTGAACGGACAAATCGCTCACAAAAAGACATTTATTGAGAAATATATTTCTGAAAAGTCGAAACTGGTTTTAATGGGTCACTCCATTGGCTGTTATATTATTTTAGAAGCACTCCATCGATACCCAGATATCAAAGCGAAGGCAAGAGTTTTTCGAACAGACTTTTGACTGATATTCGGTGACATTCAACAGGTTTTGCATTCGGTATTGATTTTCCCGACAATCGACTCATTGGGTGACACAACTCTGGCCTACAAATATGGCATTTTGTTTGGATGGTTCAAATACCCACTCCTGGGGTTAGCCCATGTCGTGAATTGTCTGACCCAAAGCGCAAAACAAAAGATAGTCTCCTATTTCCTAAGATCTAATTTCCCGAATAGCCCCGAATGTGCCCTCAAGTCGGCCACTAATTTGTTGAATCCCAACTGTTTGCACGCATTGATGTTCATGGGTCTCATTGAATTCAAAACGGTCTGTCTCATTTTTAAAAAATCATTTAATTAGTAACACCTTGGTCATAGTTGCTTATAATTTATGACCTATTGATGCTTAGGTTTTAAGAGTTCCTTTCTTCTGAAGGTTACTGAATTGAACACAGAGGCCATCGGTTCCAATGAGAAAAGACTGACTTTTCTTTACGGAGAGGCGGACTTGTGGTGTCCCGTTCAGTACTACCACCGAATCCATGAGTTATATCCGAACTGTGATATTAGGCTCTGTTTGGAGAACATGGATCACGCATTTATCCTGGATAAGGCAGAGACTCTGAAGATAAGCCAAATGGTTGTCCCAATAATTCAATCGATTCTTTAATCTGTGATTTATTTACTCAAATACTTCCGGAAATTAATTTTTGTTTTTACTTTTCTCTTATATTTTTAGTTGTTTTTAATAAAATGATCCGTTTTATCAAATTATTTTTGGAGTAGTTGTGGTAGAATTTGTACCTTGGTGCCAAAGAACTTCTTTGAAAAGAGGGAACTTTCGACAATTCGCCGAAGAATGAACGTACTAGTTGAATTCATTATAATATTGAGAAATTATAGCGTTTGCCGACATTAAAGTTCACTTTCACAATGACTGCAATAAAGGCCTAACTTTATTCTATTGAAGCCATTGTTTACGTCTGAGTTTGAGGTAAACCTATATTGTGTTAAACTTTGAATAAAGCAATACTTAGTAATGAAACGCCGATAGAAACAAACAGCGATACACGTGTTGTCATTAAATGTTTGACTGATTTAATCAATTGAATGACAATAGAATAAGAAGAGATAATTGTGATGACAATCAACTATAAAACACGTGACTTCTGGTCGCGACTCCTGTCCGATGACTCAAAGGATAGGCTCTTAAAAGTGACAGTTTTATTGTTGGCCGCAATTCTTTGTAAGTGTTTATTATTTTTACCCGTTTTTGACACTTCTCTCAAAACAATGTCTTCACTCATTTGATAGCATTTTCGTGTCGTCTCTTCTCTGTCCTTCGCTTCGAGTCTGTGATTCATGAGTTCGATCCGTATTTCAATTACCGAACGACACGTTTTCTTACCGAAGAAGGGTTTTATAGTTTTCTTAATTGGTTCGATGACAGAGCCTGGTATCCCCTTGGTCGTATCATTGGCGGCACTATTTACCCTGGTTTAATGGTGACGTCTGCTCTCTTCTATCACGGCCTGCAATGGCTAAACATTCCGATTGATATCCGCAATGTCTGTGTATTTCTGGCGCCACTGTTCTCCAGTTTTACGACAATTATTACTTATTTGTTAACCAAAGAGTTGAGTGACGACGGCTCAGGTCTGGTCGCCGCAGCCATGATCTCAATAGTGCCCGGGTATATATCGCGATCAGTTGCCGGCTCTTACGATAACGAAGGAATCGCTATCTTCTGTATGCTTTTGACTTATTATCTTTGGATCAAATCTGTGAAAAATGGTTCTGTTTATTGGGCGAGTCTTTGCGCGATCGCCTACTTCTATATGGTCTCCTCGTGGGGCGGATATGTTTTCCTTATTAATCTGATCCCTTTGCATGTGTTGGCACTTATGATAACCGGTCGGTTCAGTCATCGCATTTATATCGCGTATTCAACGGTAAGTCAGACGTTAATTAAAACATGAAATTTAATGAAAACCTTCTTCAGGTCTATTGTTTGGGAACATTGCTATCGATGCAAATCCCGTTCGTAGGCTTCCAACCCGTCACATCGAGTGAACACATGGCCGCGTTCGGAGTGTTTGGTTTGTGCCAACTCTGCGCTATCAACGATTACATTAAATCAAAGCTTTCGCAACAATTTTATGACCTCTTATTCCGATCTGTCCTTTTACTCATCGGTTTCGTGGCTTTGAGCGCCGGTATATTCTTGACTGTCATAGGAAGTGAGTATTCAGTCGGTCCTTCATTTGAATTAAGAACTTAATTGTATTGTCTGAACAGAAATAAGTCCTTGGACAGGTCGATTCTATTCACTGCTCGACCCCTCCTATGCCAAGAATAATATACCGATCATCGCGTCTGTATCTGAGCACCAGCCGACCTCTTGGTCCTCATTTTACTTCGATCTGCAGCTATTGGTCTTCCTGTTCCCCGTCGGTCTATACTTTTGCTTTTGTAAGCTGACGGACGCCAACATCTTTATCATCCTTTACGGCGTCACAAGTATTTACTTCGCGGTAAGTCTTCAAACATTTCGTATTCTTTGCGGTGTTTTAACCATTTCTCTGATGAAAGGGAGTTATGGTCCGTTTGATGTTAGTCTTGGCACCGGTAATGTGTATTCTGTCCGGAATCGGAATCTCGCAATTGTTGAACAGATATTGCAAACAATTGGAGCCGACTTCGAGCGTACCTTCAGTTGCCTCGACCACACACAGCCATTCCACCAATGTGCACAGCCATGCTTCTGGACAGCCGTCTGAGAAGAAGGTGCGTCGATATGAAAACAATTTGGTGATGAAGCACGAAGTGGCCTCTTTCTTCGTTCTCGTATCGACCGGACTCTTACTGTCCTACACTTATCACTGCATTTGGGTCACTTCCGAAGCATACTCTTCACCTTCGATTGTATTGTCCGCCCGGAGCCACGACGGCTCTCGAATTATTTTCGATGACTTTAGAGAAGCCTATTATTGGTTGAGACAAAACACAGCAGAAGACGCAAAAGTGATGTCTTGGTTTGTGCCCATTCCTCGCATTGATTTTTGTATGACTTAATTATCATTGATTTGATCCTTAGGTGGGATTATGGCTATCAGATCACAGCGATGGCCAACAGAACTATTTTAGTGGACAACAACACGTGGAATAATACGCATATTTCACGTGTGGGTCAGGCCATGGCCTCATCAGAAGATAAAGCATATGAGATAATGAGAGAACTGGATGTCAATTATGTTTTAGTTATATTCGGAGGTTTGACCGGTTATTCTTCCGATGACATCAATAAGTTCTTATGGATGGTTAGAATTGGAGGCAGTACTGATAGGGGCGCACATATAAAAGAAACTGATTATTACACCTCATCCGGAGAGTTCAGAGTGGACAAGGAGGGATCACCCACTCTTCTCAACTGTCTTATGTATAAAATGTCTTATTTTCGGTTTGGATCAGTTTATACAGAAGGAGGTATTCATAAGATTTACTCTATTTTTGAGGCAAATTCTAATTCTCTTAAATGAAAGGCAAACCTCCCGGTTATGATCGGGTGAGAGGCGCCGAAATTGGAAACAAAGATTTTGATCTCCAAGTCCTGGAAGAGGCGTACACTACAGAGCACTGGTTGGTCAGGATTTATAAAGTCAAAGACCTACCAAATCGAGGCATTTGAGGCAATACTGACCATTCATTTGCGTCTTTCACTAGTCTTTGATTTGAATGTTGACATCAATTATCATCAAAACTATTGGTTTTCGAGAATCAAAGCAATTCAGAAATGATTTCAAACATTATTTGGGAATAAATGATATATTTTTCACTTAATTTAATAAACATTTTAACTTAAAATGCGTTCAAATTTATGAATGAATTTATAAAAAATTTATGAAAAGTTAAGAAAATATAAATAAGGTTTCACTCAATGGGAACGACATCTTCTTCACTGTCCTCATCATTGGGCTGATTATCGTCCGATTCGTTTTCTTGCTGTTGGAGGGACTCAAGCATTTGACGGTAGTCCTTAACTCTGACCTTTTGGGGCAGAATGTCCTGGAGGAAAGACATTCTGGCGTTTGTGGCCACCACTTCCGACAAGTGCTTGTATTCCAATTTAGGCGCCGACTCTTTGTTGGCCAAAGTGAAGGCATCCCTCACTAATTGACTAATGAATAGTTGCTGTCAACCAAAGAGTTTAAGTTTTCATTTGTTTATGTTTTCAGTTTTACCGCCGAATGTGAGGTCAAAGCGATTGCGTCCGGACTTATTGACGACACTTCTGGCGACGACCGCATTATTGTCTTCACCCGACTTAACGGTAGTGTCGGAACAGATTTAGATCGCGAAGTCATTTGACAGAAGAGATTAATTGAATGATGTCTTCAAAACAATCAACAAAACAATGGAACCAATGAGTGATGCAATTGAGACAAACATAGACTACGTTACACCAAATTGTAATTAAATGTTTACAATACTCTATTTATTGCTATTTTGTCAACAAAACAAATAAACTTGCTAATTTAAATTTATAATAAGAAGAAGTCCGCAGTACTGGCAATAAGTGCCGGCTCTGTGATTCCTCTTTTTGTTGAAATATAGCTCTAAGCAATGTATTAGTCCATCAAAGTTTGGTTTCTCTTCTTGTGGTAATTCAGACATTTTTTTCTCTCAGAAAGACTTTAGTTTTACTTCTTTTGGGAAAGATTTCGACAAATGTCTAAAATTCAATAAAATTTTTCAAAATTTGTACAAATCGTTTGAATTTAAAACTTTTCACGCGATTAACAATCAATTGATTTCTTTCTGAATTGAACATTGCTCGAACATTGCACCCTGGATAAATAAAAGTTTTTTGATGATCTGTTGAAAACATTTGAAAAAACAAGAAAATAGTCAAATCTGTGATAAAATTATGTTCTCATCTCATTAGAAGTTTAATAAACTTCACTCAAACTCATTCATAGTCGTAGTTATGGTCTTCCCATACATTGTCTTTGTATTAGTTTTAGTGAAAGTATTGGCCAATAAAGAAGAGCCGCAGCAGACAAAAGAGGGAGAGTCAGGGGACGACTTAATCAAAGTGTTTGGTCCAAAGATCAACATAACCCTAACGATGCCGACCCCGCATAATCTTAATCCTATGGTCGGACCCTTTCGACCGGATATGTTTGAGTTTCATACGACAACTCCGAGCCCTTCGACCTCCGCTTTCAAACCACTCAGAATGGACGCACCAAAAATGGATGCACAGGAACTGCTTAGATCTGCTTATAAGGGCTGTATTAGTCTGTTTGAAGCCATTGTCATAATGTTTACCTCACTCTTTCATGACGGGGGTCTTCTGGCACCCAATGGTTTACTGTCACTCCTATTATATCCGTTGGGGGCGGGCGGTTCTATTGGACAGTTTGGAATTGTTTCACAATTATTGTATTGGGTCTTCCGAAAGGACGGTATATTAGGACCGCACGGCTTATTGAATCTCCTGATCGCAGGTCTGGTCTCTTGTCTTAAGAAACTTGAGTTCGAAGGACTGGGAGGTATTGGATATTCTGGGTTTAAATAAAGTTCAATATTAACAAGGTTGTCCACTGAGACACTATCACTATTTGTAACCTAGTTGCTCTAATTTACGAAATTTTAAATCCAAGCAAAGTTCTCCTTTGGCTAACAATAAAGTAAAGATTTAGATTTTATTGAGTGAATGTCAATAAACAGATAATTATTAAAAATTTATAGAAAAGATGAGCTCTTTATCCTTTTAAATATAGTTATGTTGTATTTGAATGACACACAACTGTTTGTAAACAACAATATCTGCTGTTGG